>JAVJIF010030978.1:0-64556 GCA_038442645.1 Agave tequilana | reverse complement strand
TGGTCCGAACGATGTCTAAACTTGTTGACATTTACAAAAGACAAGGGACAGACGAGCTGAAGACCAGTTTTTTCACCCAACTCCAAGGGACGAGGAAGCGGTTTGGACTCCACTGATCCAGCAAGCAGAACAGTGAACCCGGATTGTTTCTAAACAGACCTCAGCAGGTCTAAAATGCTAGCATTTAGCATTACATTAGCCAAGGAGATAGCCTCGATTGAGAGGCTAGCATCATCCAACTTCGCCAGGAAGCTAACTGACAGCTTCGCCGAAAAGCCTATTTTCGGACTTCGCTAAGGATTGCCTCTAGCTCCGCTATCAGCCTGCTATAGTCAACCTTTGACCAATCAAATCTCCTGATAAGATCGGATTCAATCTAATCAAATCCAATCGGGATTCAAATATGGCAGGTGATTGCCACAATCTCTTGACTCTCTTAAAACGAGTAAGAGGATCAAGGAGAATCCCCCAACAATATGGAAAGGATCAAGACAGATCAACCGACTTGCCATTTTCTAGCTCCGCAGAAGCTATCCTAGCCTCGCAGCAAGGCTACTTTCCAGATTCAAACAGATTCGGTTCAATCTGTTTCTATATCTTCAAAGGGGACGATTATACCCTTACTTTCCCTATAAATAGCCCATCAGGGGCACAAGGGAGAAGGATCGCATCGCATCAGATCGAGGAGGATCATCAATTGATCATCGGCGAGATTGGCGTCTTCTCAAAGATCGGACTTCTTCATCAACGCACCGTGCAATCTCTAATTCAGAGACCTTTCAAGAGAAATACTTCTCTTCTCAGGGTGGCGATACCCTAACAACCTCTTTTCCTCAAGGAATCTCCGGAACCAGGCGAGAAGGAATTCCTCACAGAAGTGGTTTTGAGAAGTAGTCAGAGGGTTCTACCAATCCTCTATTCTCTGATTCCCGGAACCAGGCGAGAAGGGAATCTCATCGCTCGCATCGTCAAAGGGACAAAGTGGTCGCGCGCTGACCAGACTCCTATCGGCACACTTCTCCAGAATCTCTGAGGAGATCTACTTGTAATCTTTTTAAGAATACTTGTAATTTAGCTCCTCAAACTTTTTATTTGTAAGTTTTCCCCTTTGCAAACATAATGAAAAACAAGATGGCGACTCCGCTGGGGACTGTATTCTCCTCTGCTGAGAATCAAGTGTCGCAATGCGACGAACAGACCTTCGGGTCTATCTCTGAATTCAGAAAAGCCGGTGCAGCCAGATCTTCTCTGGCTAAATCTTCAAGCAAAGTCTCTGCGGAGACGGAAAAGGTTCTCTGCAAACCTGCCGCAGTTCTCTGGCACAACAAGGAAACATGCCCGCGGCCCAGATCCTGCACTTTTGAGAACCTTGTTATCCAGATCGATCAAGGAAGATTTAAAGAAGTCCTCTCTGGGGGTGGCCTGATGCTTCGAGCACGGAAGCACCGGAAGGTCTTCATGACCAAGGTTTCAAATCAGAAACCAGAGGCAGAATTTTGCCAACACCCCGCAGCCCCGCTTGTGGCTATTCAGGTTCCTTGCGAACCTATGCATCCTCTGCCAAAACGGATATGGAGGCCTAAACAGAGGTCCTCTGCTGAAACTTCAGGCGTAGCCACGCCAAATCCGCGCCTCTCTTATGAAGAAAAAGGCAAGATGCCCACCTGCGCCAACAATGCTGCCAACCATAAAGTCAAGACGGCGATTATCCCGTCACCTAGAGCAGCAATGCCTACTGCTAGCCCTGTCCTCACAAGCAAGGCTGATGTACCTCGGCGTACTCATCGGGTTTACAGCCACGAGGCTAAAACCAGAGCACTATACGGTGCTAATCCTTTCCGCAGGAATAAGGGGAACGATGCGTTGTCCCAAATACTAGATTGTTCAGGTCCCTACAGGGCCGACCTGCGAGAATTCTTGGCGGACAAGCGGAGATTGAAGCATTTCCAGGCCACTTCCTCCTGTCTTCGACGATGTGAATGCCAATTGGTGATGGTCCATTCTATGCAGTGTCGGTTACGACCGACCCTCGCCACTGCTCCATATCGGCGATCAGTCTTTGATCGACTGTCTGCGCGCGTCCCGATGAGGCATCCCAAAAGGAGCGGGCCACCGGATCCAGCCTCTGCATCCGTCAACATGACCGGAAGGGGGCGAGAGCTGCGCGGAAGAAGTCAAGCCTCTGACGACACCCCTTTCGGCTCCCCAGATCCAGATTATAGCCCGGGCTTAGGTGAAGTCTTGGTGCGCGAAGAAGGTGTTTTCCGAAGCACCAGATCCAGGGTGGCGATACCCTATAATTATGAGCAGCCTTCCTCCTCGACGGCCCCAACCGTGCCACAACTCAGGCGGTCACCCCAATCATCCGATGGAGAAGATGAAGACAGCGGGTATGCCTCTTCAGCAACAGTCAGTTCGGTGCGAACGGACAAAGCATCGGTCAATATGGCCGAGAACGCCAATGACGACCTTCGTCGGCGTTTGGAAGCTCAGGAGCAGACCTCTAGAACTCAGCAAGAGGCCCTGGACAATATTCAACAGATGCTCGCTCAGCTCCTCAGCAACCGGAATGATGATACCGGGAGTAATCATGACGAGGAGGGACATCTCAGCAATGATCCGCCCAAGACGGAGAGAACTAAGGGAGGCTCTTCCCTGGATGCCGAAGTCCTTAAAGGCCTTCAAGCTCAAATTTCATCCCTGGCTCAGAAGGATGAATTGAAGAAAGTGGGGGTAGTCCGTCCTTACCCACTGGAATGGGATTCGGTGCCATATCCGCCAAAGTTCAAACCACCAACGTTGCATACGTATGATGGTAAGAGCTCGCCCAATCAGCACATCTACTATTTCCGGTCCCAGACCGGTAATGTTCTAAGCAACGACGCCATCATGGCTAGGTTGTTCATCGGCACCTTGAAAGGGGTGGCATTCGACTGGTTCCGAAGCCTTCCTCAGGGCTCTATCAATTCCTGGATCGACCTGGAGACTCGGTTCCTCTCTCGCTTCTATGAAGATGACACCGAAGTGACCATGGACAAGCTCCTTTCCACTGTGCAGAGGAAAGGCGAATCTGTCTGAGAATACATTGAGCGGTTCAGAAATCTATCTCTGATGTGCCCAGCAGGGATGCCTTTACCCATGCTTTTACAAACATGCAGACATAACTTCTCGGATCAAGTAGAAGTTCGCATGGGGGCTGTCAAGGCCCACACTTGGAAGGAACTGGTCGAACAAGCTGAGATAGCCGAAAAATCGGCTAAAAAGTTCGAGTCATCCGCCCCTAGAAGCAAATGGGGCGCGAACAACAAAGGGCGCAGCGATCTCCCGCAGTCTTCCCAAGCTAAAGGGAAGGAAATTATGTCCGTCGAGCTGACCGGGGACATGCAGTCAAAGGCCAAGAAGAGCAGCTTCAACAATCAGGAGCCCAAGTTCCCTCCTAAACAGTACTCCTTCAGAGACGACCAGGTGGTCACGATATTCCATCTGCTCCACAAAGGGAATAAGATGAAGTTGCCAGATGCTCGACGCCCTGATGAGATAGGGCGCACAAACGACCCTAAGTACTGCCTCTACCACAGGATGATCCACCATCCTACTGACAAGTGCTATGTTCTCAAGGGTAGAATTCAAGCCTTGGTCGACGCCGGAGTCCTCACACTGAAGACGGAGCAGAAGAAAGTCACTGCCAATATGGTGACTATTGAGTTCGGCACTGCTCAGAAGGTCATGGTTCCCGACGGGACCTATTCAGCCCGGCGCCACGGCTAGAAGTCAAGCATCCTCCAGCCATGACTCAATACAACAAGGGTCTCGTCCCTTTGACATTGGAGACAGGGGAAGTTATGTGGATACACCCTGACCTCGTCCAAGACGTACAGCGGACGTCGAAGGACTCCAGCAAAAAGGGCAAGTCCTGCAATGTCATCTCTGTCCTGCCAGATGATGGTAATCTTACTTCGGCTTCCCTCAGCGATTCAGAAGAAGAGAAGCATGCCTGTACAGCGCAGGCAGATGCGCCTCAACAGACGGGCACCCGGTCTGGAAAGTCATATCAAAGGCAGTATGACAAAGCCTACTGACGAGATACAGCAACAAACGGCGTCAGTACCAATGCCGACATCCACTCCAATTCCAGCCAAGGGAAAGGAAAAACCTAAGGAAGTGCGATTCGACCACGTGTTGAAGAAACCGCCAAGCCAAGGGCTAGCCACGCCCTTTCGCTTTGATATATTGGCCCACTTAGCCAATATCCCGGCTCGTATCACAATACACGAGCTTCTTCGTCTCTCTAAAGAGACAAGAGAGGCACTCAGAGATGCGCTAGCCAACTCAGAGTCCTTTCTGACATACATGCCTGAGATTCCTGGTGATGAGATGCGGCTTTCCTGCTCAGAGTGCCATCACGCACAGTCAAAGGTACCTGCCATTACCTTCACGGCGGAAGATATGCTTCTCAAAGACAACAAGCATGATCGACCTTTGTACTATACCGGGTATATCGGTTCAACCTGCATTGAAAGGATACAAGTCGATCCGGGGTCTGCGCTCAGCATCATCCCCAAAAGGCTCCTCTACTTCCTTGGCATACCACTGTACAGGTTGTCCGCAACCACCACTACAATATATGGTTTCAACGCCGGGAGCAGCCATCCGCTTGGAAAGATTCGGCTTCGCTGCAGAATCGGAAGCCTGAAGTCAGAAGTGACATGCTATGTCATTGACGCGGACACATCATACAACCTGCTACTGGGACGACCATGGATCCATGCCAACTGGATCGTTCCATCCACTCTCCATCAGTGCTTCAAGTATGTTGAGGATGATGCGACAGTACGAACTGTCTTCGCTGAGAAGCAGCCCTTCAAGGGGGTGGAAAACTATTTCACAGATGCTCTCCTATATCAAGAGGCTAGTGGAACGCCGGGAGAACCATTGCCAGACAGTGATGAAAGCGGCAATGAGGCGGATTCGGAATCCGAAACGGGCATGCCGGCCATTCTGATTGGCGAGCCAATTGTAGCATGCTTTAATGATCCCCGATGTAAGATCCCTTCTGATGAGGAAGGCGAATGGATAATTAATGATAATATTTCTTTTGATTATCCTGCGAGCATCGAGTCGATCAAATCCATTATGGATGGCTCTCTTCATATGCCCGTACATGAGTCGAGTGTGGCTAGTACATCCGTGGAAGCCATAGAAGGGGCCACGCTGGTAGTCCCTCCGTCCAAGCAAGGTCAGTCGCCGATAATCTTCGGCAAAGTCCGGCCAGGGAGATCCTCAACTACAGACTCAAGCTCAGAGTCGGATGCTCCACAGTTCTTTCATTACGCGCCATCAGCGCGCCATATCATGAAAAAGATGGGTTACAACCTGAAGCAGGGACCGGGCCTAAACTTCGGAAAAGGAAGACGCAGCTTGATGCGTAACTCCGTCCCAAGAGGGAAACCTGCAAATTACTATGATAGTACACGCAGGGGGTTGGGTTATGTTACACCCACATCATCAACAACGGTTCAGGACAAAAGCGATGGATCGATCCCATCACAGTCGGCCTCATCCTCCGAATGGGACTCTAATGTCAGCATAGGAGGGATATTCGAAAGCCTCATGACTTCAAGCAGTCAGTTGGAACCCGCAGAGGTTGCCGATGAGGAATCATGGGCCCAGCAATTGAGCCTCCAATGGGAAAAGCGGTTTGAGCTGCGCGAGCCGCCTACCGAAGACAAGGTGATGCAGGTCAACTTGGGCAGTCAGGATCATCCCAAACCGATTTTCATAAGTGAAAGCCTATCACTTATCGAAAAGGAAGAATTGATAATGCTCGTAAAAGAGTATATAGATGTTTTCGCCTGGAGCTATGAAGACATGCCCGGACTTGATCCACAGGTCGCCATGCACCGTCTAAACATCAAGCCCGACGTTAAGCCAGTCAAGCAGCAACAACGTCGGTTCCGCCCAAACATCATGGAGGCTATTGAAGCCGAAGTTCATAAGCTCATTGCTTGTGGCTTCATCCGGGAGGAACAACATCCAGATTGGGTGGCTAACATAGTCCCCGTCCTCAAGAAGAATGGGAAAATACGAATCTGCATCGACTACCGTGATCTCAATACGGCCTGTCCCAAAGACGAATTCCCATTGCCGATCACCGATGTCATGATCGACAACACATGCGGATTCGAGAGGATGTCTTTCATGGACGGCTTCTCAGGGTACAACCAGGTCAAGATGTATCCTGATGACGAGAAGCATACTTCTTTCCGAACGCCATTGGGGGTATACTGCTACACTGTAATGCCCTTCGGACTGAAGAACGCCGGAGCAACCTACCAGCGGGCAATGAGCATGATCTTCTGCGATCATCTCCGGAAGACGGTGGAGTGCTATGTTGACGACATTGCCGTCAAAAGCCGCAGCAAAAATGAACATCTTCGCGATCTGAGAACGATGTTCGACATAATGCGGGCTCATCAGCTGAAAATGAACCCGACAAAATCCTTCTTGGGAGTGTCCAGCGGCAAATTCCTTGGGTTCATTGTCACATCAAAAGGGATCCATCTGGACCCAGACAAAGTCAAAGCCATACAGGACATGCATCCACCAAGGAATCTCAAAGAGCTCCGAGGCTTGCAAGGCAGATTAGCCTACATCAGAAGATTCATAGCAAATCTTTCGGGCCGTTGCCAGCCCTTTACCCGTCTCATGAAAAAGGGTACTGCCTTCATATGGGACCAAGCCTGTCAAGAAGCTTATGAAGACATTAAGAGGTATCTCACAAAACCTCCGGTCTTAGTGGCCCCTACATCAGGGAAACCATTCTTGCTTTATGTAAAAGCTCTGGACTATTCCCTCGGCGCCCTCCTCGCTCAAAAGGACGACAATGGCCACGAGCAGGCCATTTATTATCTCAGCAGGACTCTCATAGGAGCGGAATCTCGCTACAATCCTATTGAGAAAGAGTGTTTAGCTCTCGTCTTCGCTGTCCAGAAGACTCGACATTATTTGGTTGGCCAAACCATACATGTCATCTCCAGGGTGAACCCTTTACGTCTTCTCATGACGAAGCCAGGGTCGTTGAACTCAAGATTGGCTAAATGGGCACTGCTATTGTCCCAATACGACATAACCTTTACCCCTCAAAAGGCGGTTAAAGGTCAAGCCCTTGCAGAGTTCTTGGCTGCGCATCCAGTTCCGGAACATTCAAAACTTCACGAAGACATCCCTGATGAGGTCTTCGAGTCTAATGCAACCTCAGCAGAGGAAGTGTGGCAGATGTTCTTCGACGGAGCATCGCGGATGGGCCCCAAAGGGAAAATTATTGCCGGGGTGGGGGTTGTGTTCATCTCCCCACATGATCATATCCTTCCCAGAGCGTTCTCCTTGACAGAGTCATGCTCTAATAATGTAGCGGAATACAATGCTCTGCTCATTGGTCTCCAACTCGCCCACGGAATGGGGGTACGCTATCTTGAAGCTTATGGCGATTCAAAACTGATCATTAGCCAGGTAAAAGGTGAATATGAAGTCCGCCATGAGGACTTGGTGCCTTACTATCATACAGCTATCGAACTGGCTAGCCTATTTGAAGGCTTCTACATCGGGCATGTGTCTCGATCTCAGAATACCAAGGCGGATGCTCTCGCTGCACTAGCGACGACGCTAGCCTTACCGACCGACACAGAGTACCACCTCACAGTCGCAACCCGGCATCTCGTATGCTCCAAGCATATGCTAAGGATCCAAGAAGTCCATCATACCTCCGTGAATCTTGAGCCGAGGGATTGGCGCTTCCCTCTCATTGACTACGCTCTGCACGGTCTGCTTCCAGATGATCCCAAAGAAGCGGCGTCCATCAGACGAAGGTCGCTCCGTTTCTACTATGATCCCACTTTGAAGACACTCTACCGTCGTTCATATGACGGTGTCCTCCTCCGTTGTCTCTCTCATTCAGAGGCACAGGAAGTGCTTAAAGAAGCACATGATGGCATTTGCGGAGCTCACCAGCCGGGTCCAAAGCTTAAAGACAGGCTGCACAGACTTGGGTACTACTGGCCGACCATGATGGCCGATGCCACCCAATATGCACGAAGGTGTAAGGCGTGCCAGGTCCATGCAGACTTCATACACCAACCTTCGGAGTTGCTCCACCCTACTGTTGCTTCATGGCCATTTGAAGCATGGGGAATCGATGTCGTAGGGCCAATCAGTCCCTCTTCGGCAAGAGGTCACCGGTTTATCCTGGCAATAACCGATTACTTCTCAAAATGGGCAGAGGCCACACCGTTGGCCGAAGTTAAAACCTCCAATCTGGTCAGCTTCATCAAACACCAGGTCATCCATCGATTTGGTGTACCCAGACGGATCATCCATGACAATGGTCCCCAATTCGTAAGCCAAGGGTTCTATCGGTTCTGCGATAAATACCGAATTCAGAATGTGGCTTCAACCGCCTACAATCCTGCCGCCAATGGCTTGGCAGAGGCATTTAACAAGACAATCATCAAGCTGCTCAAGAAGTTTGTCTCCTCGAACAAGCGAGATTGGGATGAAAAGCTCGGTGAATGCCTTTGGGCCTACCGGACTACGGTTCGGACACCGACAGGCAATACGCCTTTCTCCCTGGTATATGGGTGCGAAGCGGTCATCCCATTGGAAATCCAGGTGCCATCATTACGGGTAGCCTTGACTACTAAGATGACATCAGAAGACAATGATCGCCTGCGTCTTCAAGAGCTCGAAGCCCTAGACGAGAAGCGGCTACAAGCTCAGCAACACATCGAGCTATATCAGGCTCGGATGTCAAAAGCCTTCAATAAAAAGGTCAAGCAGAGAATCTTCCATAAAGGAGACCTGGTCTTAGCCGTCAGACGACCGATGATTATGACGCACAAGACCAAAGGCAAATTTCAGCCTAAATGGGAAGGACCGTTTGTGATAGAGACAGTCTATTCGAACGGAGCATACCGCCTTACAACTGCAGATGGCGACCTCCTCATGATGCCGATCAATGGCAAATTCTTAAAGAAGTATTATCCTTAATCAAGGATCTTGCTCTCGGTCAAGTTAACATTACACCTCTGATCGAGATCCGCGCGTCCGGAATACGCACAAAGAGAGCCTTTCTCTTTCTCCAAGCATATCAAACCTGTTGGTAGCTGGGGGTTTGCTTAAAATCCCAAGGGACCTGCTCCCACTCGATTCCCTCTCCAGAGTCACTTACCAATTCTCATCCATAGAATGGTAAGACCACATATTCCGCTGTTATGTTAACATTAAACCTATGACAGCAGTCCCCCCATTTTTCCTCGTGAGAACGAGATCTCCAAAGTCACTTACCAATTCTCATCCATAGAATGGTAGGACCACATATATATATCTCGCTGTTACGTTAACATCAAACCTATGACAGTGATTCCCTCGTTTCTCCCCGCGAAAACGAGACTTTTCCCAAACTCCATTGCAATTTTGAGCTTGGTGGCTTCTCAACCAGTTACGTCATTACGACCTCTGAACTGGCAGATAGCCAAGTTTCATCTACCATTGAGCTTAGTGGCGTCTCAAATTGGTTATGTCATTGCGACCTCTGAACCAGCAGACAGCTAAGTCTCGATCCCGAGCCCTGTTGACATTTACAAAAGACAGGTCTCGATACTCGTTGACATTTACAAAAGACGAGTATCACCTATTGATTGAAGCTTGGTGGCTTCTCAACCAGTTACGTCATTACGACCTCTGAACTGGCAGATAGCCAAGTTTCATCTACCATTGAGCTTAATGGCGTCTCAAATTGGTTATGTCATTGCGACCTCTGAACCAGCAGACAGCTAAGTCTCGATCCCGAGCCCTGTTGACATTTACAAAAGACAGGTCTCGATACTCGTTGACATTTACAAAAGACGAGTATCACCTATTGATTGAAGCTTGGTGGCTTCTCAACCAGTTACGTCATTACGACCTCTGAACTGGCAGATAGCCAAGTTTCATCTACCATTGAGCTTAGTGGCGTCTCAAATTGGTTATGTCATTGCGACCTCTGAACCAGCAGACAGCTAAGTCTCGATCCCAAACCCTGTTGACATTTACAAAAGACAGGTCTCGATACTCGTTGACATTTACAAAAGACGAGTATCACCTATTGATTGAAGCTTGGTGGCTTCTCAACCAGTTACGTCATTGCGACCTCTGAACTGGCAGATAGCCAAGTTTCATCTACCATTGAGCCTAGTGGCGTCTCAAATTGGTCATGTCATTGCGACCCTGAACCAGCTGACAGCTAAGTCTCAATCTCGATGCTTGCTGACATTTACAAAAGGCAAGTATCTCCCTTCCTTTCAAGCCCCGCAAAGGGCTAACCTCGAGACTGGCAACGTCCCATTCGGTTATGTTACTGCAACCTCTGAACCAACAGACAGTCATGTCTCATTATCTAAACAACAGACGACAAAAGAAAAATTTTCTATTAAATCCAAAAGGATGGGATACATGGAGGAGCCTATAGGCGTACATGATAAGATCGGATCCGATCTCCGAGCGAAGCTAGCCGCGTCCTCCTGTCATCTTCAGCCTGGGCCAGCGCCTGTGATCTTAGCTCTGCCTCATCGAAGTCCACCGCCTGAGCCAGACGAGCCTCGGTCTCCGCCAAAGTCGCCCTCTGTGATGACTTCCGCTCCGCCAGTTCCTCACTTCGAGCCCTGAGCTGCTTAAGCCGCGCAGACTCTTCATGACGCATCTGTGTAGCCTTCGACAAGAGGAGATTTGCCTTTCGGATCATCTCTTCAGCCCTCTTGATCTTATCTTCAGCGTCAAAAAGAGCACTGTTGGAAGCATCAATTGCACTCCCAACCTCTGCTTCCTCTGCCTCCAAGGACCTCAAGTCAGAGGAGATAGCCTCAACAGCCTCTTGGGCAGCGAGCTGAGCCTCGCGCTTCTGGGCGACAAGACGTGCGAGCCGTTCATCAGCCAAAGACGCTGCGTCGGAACGATAGAAATGGCGCCATTCCTCCACGTCCTTCTCAAGGTCATCTACCAGGAGCTCCAGAGCAGTAGCTTGATGGTACCCCTCAAAGTCCCGAATACACTCAATGCCACGGGAGAGGACCATCTTCAGCTTCGAGAATGGCACAGGCGAGCCCTTCAAGACTAGACCGATAGTCTGCTCCAAACTATTATAGAAGCTGTCGACCATATTACCGATAAAGTCATTCTCAGCTTCATCAACCCTTGAGACAACCTCGGAGCAATCTACCAACCTAGTCGACACCACCGCGGAAGAAGAAGCGGGAACATCGACAGCAGCAGGGCAAGCCAAAGGTGACCTCGGCGGAGTCCTCAGCGACACCAGCACGCCAGCCACCGCGGAGGTAGGACTGGCAACCACCTCCTGAGCAGCAGGCTCAACTACCAGCGTCGGGGAGGTAGGGCTCACAATCACCCTCAATGCCGTATTCGGCAAGACAGTCTGCACCCCACTCGTTAATATGACTGGAAGTGGGGGTACCTCCGGGACTGCCGCCTCTTCAACCTCAGGGCCCTCCGCTGATTTGGGCTGATAAAAAGGCAGGTCGCCATACAGCGCGTCTAACACAGCTGCGTCTGCCCCGGTCGAAGCGCTCATATCGCCCTTTGACCCTTCAGGAAAACCCTCCGCTTCTTTCGAAGCTGATGCACCTTGGGGACGAATGCCTGCAACAAAACCAAGGTCAAAAAGGAGACGCAACAAATAGGCGAGGACCAAGAGATCTTAGTCTTACCGAAGGCCGATGTCACCTCGTCAGCCGCATCAGAATCCAAGGGTCCCATCGGAAAGTTCTTACCAGACTCAACGCGGATAGCCGGCCCACTCGCCGATTCCTCCGCAGACCACCCGGCAGAGCTGGATGCCATAGGACTTCTTCTAGAAGCCTCAGCGCCCGAAGGGCCAATATCGGCCGCATGATCCCCAGACTCCTCCGAGCGAGCAAAGGAACCAGCTGCACTTCCATAAGTGAACAGGGGATCGTAGTGCTCCCCTTGCTCTCCAACTGCCTCAGCTCCTGCAACAAAAAGCAAAATGATGAGTTATTTAAAGTGCGCTGAAGGCATATTATATGGAGGCCAATCTTACCAGTAGTCGGTTCAGCAACCGACGGCTCAGCCACTAATGGAGCAGCAGAAGGAGGCGCAGCAGAGGGCTCACCCTCTACCACGATGGTAGGAGTCTGGCGACGGGGCCTCTTCGCCGACGACTTCCTACGGGATCCACTCCCACGCTTCCTTTTGAAGTGGACCCCAGAGTCCTCTTCCTCCACTTCTTCCACATGCTGTGGGGGAGCTGCTCCCACTACACCAGACCCGGCTTCACGAGCACCAGCTTCGTGGGCATCAGCCCTTGTCTCTGCCTCAAAGCGAGGGCTCCCCGCATCAGAAGCCTCGCTGTCATCTATAGCGATGAACTCCTCTATGCCAGGAACACGGACTCGTTTGCCCTCCATCTTATCAGAAGCCTTCTGCCTCATCCGATGAGAAATTAACCTCACACCCGAACGGTTGACGTTAAACCTAGCAGGCGTAGAGTTCGAAGCCGCATACCATTGGCAGAAACACAGGGTCGTCCATAGGCCGGGATCCCTCAACGGCGTGCGTAGCCACGCTCCAGTGTCATCCGCGGTAAAGAACCGCCAAGCACGAGCCCCATCAATGAGGCTCCCCATGAAAGCCAGGTCCGGATTCGGGTTGCCCACATACAACTGGTCATACCCAAATTGGCGGGCGAACCGGCTCGGGATGTAGGGCTCCATGTAGCAGGTATCCCCACTCCGGTACAGCAGATGCGAGGGCCGGATACACACCAGCCACTCGAAAACACCCCGACTCATGGGGGACCGACCTGATTCCACATCACGGAATTCCTCGTTGTATCCTGCACCCCGCAGGCGAGGAAAACAGCGGAACAGGCTGTAAGCGTCATAACGACGCACTAACTTACGGGCCTCGGCCACATAAGTTTTCTGCCACAAACAGCCTTCAAAACGACGGAGAAGCGCCGTTTGAACACCCGGCGGAGGGTCCTCCCCAGCTCCAATTAAAGTAGGGCAGTGCAAGGCGAACCACGCCATCAAGTAGGTGTACGGTAAACCTACCCTAGGATTGGGCCCGTCACAAGGCAGGACGGCACCCTTCCCCCGCCTTGACGCCATCGGCCTGCAGAAAGCCTCCGTCAGAACACGAAGGCCCCTCTGAATACAACACACCATGGCCGGGAGAAGACCCAGACGGTGGCCATGGACCAAGCGAACGGCAGGCAGCAGCACATTCGGGTGAACAATGTCACCCGAAGAAGAAGGCACGACACACTTCTTTAACCAGATGGTCAAGAAGCCAGCCAGCAACGCCTTGCGAGACATAGGCCGACGGGCCTGATGGTGAAAGCTCCGAAGAACATCACCCTTCTCGAAAGGACCATCATCTTCTGTCACGACGATGTCCTTTTCAGCATGCACCTCCATCCTTACCAAGATGTCCTCTTCAGCAACTCCGCAATGAGCTGCCTCGGGCGCACTAGTCATATCCGGGAACAAGTAGTTCCCCCAGCTCTTCAAACTCTTCGAGCTACCCTTGCCACCAGTGTGGATGCTGGAACAAATGTGCAGGTGGCACATCAATTCCCGATATGTCTCAAGCAAAGCAGGCTCTTGCTTCTCCAAGAGAGCCAACTCCGTCTCACACGGAAAATACTCTTCATATGGAAGAGACCCGAAGGGCAAAGCAGAGATCTCTCGCATCTCATGCAGGGCCATGCCCAATTCACCAACCGGGGTGAAGAAAGTCCCCGAGGCTGGGCAGTACAACTCAAGGATGGCGTAGAAGCACGCCACCTTCATCTCAATGCCGTAGCAGGTCGCCCTGACGGCCTCATAGAGGTTCAACCTCTCTAATTCCCCCTCAAAATGATTGAGGATATAATTGGTCAACTCCGCCCACCATGACCTAGGAGGGTGGACCCAACCAGGAGCCCTGAAATCTGTGGCGGGGTAGTTCCCCTCAGCCTCGCAGAACTGAGTACCGAAGGTCGGCGCCGCAGCTGGATTCTCTCCTACTGGAAGGTCCCGCGACACCTTCCCAGGGTATAGCCCTATTATGCTACAAGGAGGGCCCGCCCTCGAATAGCCGGTCTGGAATGTCAACCTCCCGACACTTATAGACTCGGCATTTAGGCTCACGCCCCACGCCATCTTCCGAGCCTGAGTCACGCCCGCGAAGGAAGACAAAGCGAAATGCCGCTTAGTAGACGGGAGATAGAATCTCTCGCCATCCAACTGGAAGATCCACTGGCCTTCGCCGGCCTGCAGCTGACGATCGGGATCAGGTGCAGCATCCCCGAACATGAAGTCAGGCTTTTTGTAAGCCTGACGGTCAATATCTTCAAACGAAGCCGTAGTCAAGATGCTCCGCATGGCCTGCGGGCCACCGCTCTGAATGAGCGTATCCCGTACAAGGGGGCTCGGCTCACTGAACAAGGAAGCCTGCCCGATGAACTGCAAGCTGATGCTCCCTGCTCGACTGGTTACGCCAAATAGACTGTTCTGAAGGCCGGAGGCGTAATGTACTGCAAAAAAAAAAAAAAAAAAAAATGAACTATGATTAGTTCATCAATCAAATGGACGCGAAGACATAAAAATTCGCTAAGGCATAGCCTCGCCCAGTAAGCAGGAACAGCGGGATAATAGCTTTGATAAAAAGCTTCGCTTCACAGATAAGGCTGCATCTTTGCAGGAACTAGCATAGCCCTAAGGGCTGACGTCATCAAAAGGACTTCATGACCAACAGTCGTCCTTCGTGGCCACGACTGAAGGCACACGACCCATATCCTGTTCCTCAACAGGATGAAGACTGCCCCAAGCAATGGCTTCCTATGGAAGCCCAAGGGAAGAACTGTTCAGTTCTTACTTCCCTGGTGCAAGTAAAATAGGGAAGTTAAGGGAAACGAGTTCCCTGATAAGGACAGATCATATTCGATCGTCCTAATAGCCGAGTATTGACTCCAAAGGATGAAGACCACTCTCTAATCAAATTGGAGAGTCTCTTACCAGCGATTGGTCGCTCAATGAACGGAGGAGGAGGACCCTCCGCCGCAGAAGTCGCTGCTTCCTTTCCCGCTCGTCTCTTGGGCGCCATTGAAGGAATGCAAGAGTGCTCAAAGTACTCTGAAGCAAAGGAGGAAGAAGAAGAGGAAGAGATAGAAAGTTCTCTAAAAATAAAGGGAGATCTTCCCATATTCAGCCCAATCGGGCTTTTATAGGCCAATCAGCGCCTAGATCAAGGCCTCGAAAAAGGGCACATGCCGCCGTTCCGAATTAATTCGAAACAGTGCCCAAAGCGCCTAAGGCGCTTTTCCCAAAGTGCGACGGTTCAACCCCACTAAAGGGTTAACTCCGCGCAGGAGCAAAGTGCGGGCTTCGCACAAATCTTCAAAGACTTCGCCAGGAGGTCTACCTTAGCCCGCCAAAGAGGCTGCTGTTTGCGGGACATGCCGGTCTCGCGAAGATCATTCGAAGAAAGGACAATGTCCTTAACTCTGCATACAGTTCAGCCCAGCTATGGCCAGATTCTCAGTGAAAGCAAGCAAATCAGATGATCAGACAATGAACTTTCATTGATTCAAAAGCGAGGGTACATTGATATTACATCGAAGTTGTGTTTCATACAACACACTCAGTTGCCCAACAAAGATCTTTTGAGGCATACAAGCGGTTTTATCTGCTACCAAGCCAGATCAACGGGACAGGAAAGGCCTTCCTCCTGCACAAGGCCGTAATCCTTCGCACATGAGCAGAGGGTGCCGCGAGGACACGGTCATTTTTCTCCACAAAATGGCAGATCTTACCAGGCCATTTTTGTTGAAGCCTGGCAATAAAGCTTATCGCCGCCAACACGTCAGATCACCTATAATGGGAACTAGTTTTGATGCTAGTGATCTGACGGGTGTGAGGCCCACTCCCATGAAGTGGATCGTCCCGACGAAGGCCACCAAAGTTGAAAGTCGGCAGCCAGCCTCACCTCAGATCGAATCATCTCGGATAAGAGGCTGCCAACAGCCCCTGGGACGCGCATCCGCTGCCCCGAATTGTTCCTCCTGCTTAAAAGTAAAGCTTCAACCGGGGAAGCATAAGGCAATTTTATGGCTTCTTCCATCAAGTTACCAGACTGGCAAGCATAGCTCACTGCAAGGCAAATTGAAGCAAGTTAGCAGTTAAGCACAGAAAGAGCTGCAAAAATACTAAGTCAGATTCTTCGGCGGCAAAGTAATCCAACTTCAGTCAAAGCAGAGGATAAGCCTCGCCTGCACGGCAACCATGGGCTGGTTCAGCAAACGCCAAGTCCTAGCCTCGCCTATACGGCAAAGTCAGACTGATCTTGTGAGAAACAGTCTCAACATTCACCAATATGGCAAGACTGGCTCAACTATTGAAGAAGCCAAGTCCCAAGTCCTGCCTGCGCAGCGGACTTAACAAGCAACGATCTTTCACTGATCAAGCCAAGATGATAGCTTCACAGAAAGCTATGATGAGATCCTTCTCTGCAGCAGCCAATTGCAAGATGAAGAGCAAGGGAAGCCAATCTTAAAGCGAGCTGCCAAAGCTAAATCAAGGAAGATGAGTTCCCTAAAAAGCGGTGAAGTCTTTGAATGATCAAGACTTACTGGTCCTTGGCCGGTTAGACAACCAGAGTGGGTTTTCCCACTAATTCAGAGATCTAAGTATCTCTCACAACCAAGAGAAGGGAAGAAGAAAGGCAAGGCACTTCTCTTCAGAGGACCTCAAGTGTCCTATTTATAGGCCCCATGGCCTGAGTGCAACCACCTCAAGCATGGAAGCACGAGCGCACTTAAGGCATTGATTGCGCCTTGATGACAGGGACGGTTCCCATTGGAACCATACAAGGGAAGAAAACGTCTCCCTCATAAAAGGCACTTATGGCGCCTTGAATAAAGGGAATATCCTCCTTGGAAACATGCAAATCGGAGAACATCTCTCTCGATTGGCGCGAAAGAAGGAATGATCCTCCTCGTAACCGCCCCACGGCAGTTGGCTTTGAAAAGGCAACAGGAGTTCCAAAGCGAACTTATTTCTTGGAAGCCCAGGCGCGGAACTACCCCGACGCGAAGCGACTCGCGAACCAGTGCAATTCTTCGGCGGATCCATCCTAAAGCAGGATTGAAGGCGAAGCTGAACTCAACCATCATGGCGACGTTCATACTCCACACCACCATCACAGCAGTTCAAAGTATTTCGAAGTCTGGGCTATTGCAGACTTTCGAAAACTTTGAAGGGGGTCTTGTTGACACTTAAAAAAGACAAGATTCTCATTGGTCCGAACGATGTCTAAACTTGTTGACATTTACAAAAGACAAGGGACAGACGAGCTGAAGACCAGTTTTTTCACCCAACTCCAAGGGACGAGGAAGCGGTTTGGACTCCACTGATCCAGCAAGCAGAACAGTGAACCCGGATTGTTTCTAAACAGACCTCAGCAGGTCTAAAATGCTAGCATTTAGCATTACATTAGCCCAAGGAGATAGCCTCGATTGAGAGGCTAGCATCATCCAACTTCGCCAGGAAGCTAACTGACAGCTTCGCCGAAAAGCCTATTTTCGGACTTCGCTAAGGATTGCCTCTAGCTCCGCTATCAGCCTGCTATAGTCAACCTTTGACCAATCAAATCTCCTGATAAGATCGGATTCAATCTAATCAAATCCAATCGGGATTCAAATATGGCAGGTGATTGCCACAATCTCTTGACTCTCTTGAAACGAGTAAGAGGATCAAGGAGAATCCCCCAACAATATGGAAAGGATCAAGACAGATCAACCGACTTGCCATTTTCTAGCTCCGCAGAAGCTATCCTAGCCTCGCAGCAAGGCTACTTTCCAGATTCAAACAGATTCGGTTCAATCTGTTTCTATATCTTCAAAGGGGACGATTATACCCTTACTTTCCCTATAAATAGCCCATCAGGGGCACAAGGGAGAAGGATCGCATCGCATCAGATCGAGGAGGATCATCAATTGATCATCGGCGAGATTGGCGTCTTCTCAAAGATCGGACTTCTTCATCAACGCACCGTGCAATCTCTAATTCAGAGACCTTTCAAGAGAAATACTTCTCTTCTCAGGGTGGCGATACCCTAACAACCTCTTTTCCTCAAGGAATCTCCGGAACCAGGCGAGAAGGAATTCCTCACAGAAGTGGTTTTGAGAAGTAGTCAGAGGGTTCTACCAATCCTCTATTCTCTGATTCCCGGAACCAGGCGAGAAGGGAATCTCATCGCTCGCATCGTCAAAGGGACAAAGTGGTCGCGCGCTGACCAGACTCCTATCGGCATACTTCTCCAGAATCTCTGAGGAGATCTACTTGTAATCTTTTTAAGAATACTTGTAATTTAGCTCCTCAAACTTTTTATTTGTAAGTTTTCCCCCTTTGCAAACATAATGGAAAACACTCGCCTAGACGAATCTAGTGGTAAAGTGCTGAACGCTGATCATGATAACCAGGCGGAGCTGAACAAGCTGGAGGCACAGGCAGCGAACAGAGTTTAGACACTAATGTGCTTGGCGAGGTTACCGGGATAACTCGGTTTATAATACGAGTAGAAAATCCGGCAGCATCTCGTCTAAACGAATGTAGTGTATAAAGCACTGAGCGCTAAGCATGCTCACCAGACGGAGCTGAGAAACCTGACGGTCCCAATCACATCCCTTTCGAGATAGTGAGTGACCGGAGGTTGAAGGGTCCAGAGAAACCTGACGGTCCCAATCACGTCTCTTTCGAGATAGTGAGTGACCGGAGGTTGAAGGATCGGCCATGCATGGTATGAAGAAGTAGAATACATCACAGGCATGGTATGTGTACAAGAAGTAAACTACCCTAGTACAAGCATTCGTCACAGAACAATACATGTCCAGATATGGCACTCGGCCATACACAGATACAGGGACTCAGCCCAATACAAAATACATGTAAACATGGAATAAAATACATGTCGACCCGACAAAGCGGGGAAACCCAAATGGAGGCGAGAGCGAGGACACTCGCCTAAATCACCGGAACTGCCGAAAAGTCTGGAATCCAGGGAACTCGCGCACGCGCCATAAAATAATATATAATTATGAGGAGAGAGAAAGTGAAGAGGAGAGAGAAAGAGTGAGAAGCCTAGAGAGAGAAGCATATGAAAGGAGAGAGTGCACAAAAAAACGCGGGTTTGGAAAGTGAGACGCGGGGGTCGCAGACGCGAGAGTCGCGTCGCGGGAATAGCAGACGCGGGAATCACAGACGCGGGAGTCGCATCGCGAAGGAGCCACAAACGCGGGGTTCGAGACCCGCGTTTAAATCAGGCCACGAGGAGAACGCAGACGCGGTCGTTGGTCTGCGTCGCGTTAGAACGAGGAAAACACAGAGGCGGGCACTTAGCTTCGCGTCGTGCCGATACAAGAACGTGTAGATCGCGTTAAACAGATACCAAGAACGCGAAGACTCGCGTAAGGAATTGCCTGGACGCGGGAGTGAGATCCGCGTCTAACAATCAACAGATAGAAAGAGAGAGACAGGAAAAAGGTGATCTCTTTAGTGGTGGTGTCGTTGCAATTGTCACCGAAGTGATTACCGGAATAATCGTGAACGATTACCGGAATGATCACCGTTGATATTGCCCGAAATGATTACCGGAATAATCGTAAACGATTACCGGAATAACCATCGGAGACGTTGCCGACGAAGAAGAGCTCGGCCCCAATCCAAAAGGAGTGGCCGGCCCTGATAAGGGTCATTTTCCAAATGGAGAAGACGAACTGGAAGAGGAACCAGGATGAAAAGAAAGAAACAGAGAAGGAAAGGAAAGAAGAAAGAAGGTAAATCAGGGGAGAGAGAAAGTTATCATGAGAGAGAGAGTGATTAGGAAAGAGAGGAGAGAGAGAGACCCAGGAGGAGAGAGAGAGACCCAGGAGAGAGTGAGAGGTCCAAGAGAGAGAGAGAGAGAAGGGTTCCAGGAGAGAGAAAGAGAGGGAGTGAGAACAGGAGAGAGTGAGAGTGAGAATAGGAAAGAGAGAGTGAGAGATCCAGGAGGAGAGAGAGAGAGAGGGAACTCAGGAGAGAGAAACAGAGAGAAGGGGGGGCTGTTGCCCCCCTCCCGCACACACACAGTGCCCCCCATTGGGGGCACTCGGCCTGGCCGCCGGCCAGGCGGCGGCGCGGCCGCCGGCAGGGGAGTGGCGCCGGCCACTCCCCAGGAGGAGAGGGAGGAAGAGGGGGCGGTTGCCCCCTCAACAGAGAGGAAGAGAGGGGGTGGTGTCGCCCACGTGGAGGAGAGTGGGCTGCGGGGTTGTTGGGAGAAAAGAAAGAAAAGAAAGAGGAGAAAGGACAAGATTTGAAGAAAATAATAATATTATAATATGGTCGCGAAATATCGACTGTTCCAGAAAATCCCCAAAAATCCCCGGAGGTAGAAAACGTCATCCTGAGGAATAATATGAAATCGGTTTTCAGAAATAAAATTCCATTTTAAATTAAAAATCCGGAAGCCAACCGCCGATACCGGTCTACACCGGGTCGGCAGGGTTTTGATAAATTCTGAAAAATCCCAGAAAATATATTAAAGAAGAAAATATGATTTTAAGAAGTAATGTGAAAGCGGAATTCAGAAATTCATTTCCAATTGTAAACTAAAAATCCTGGAATCAACCAGCGATACTGGCCGATACCGAATCCGGTGGAATTTTCATAAATTCATAAAATTCTCAGAAAATGCATTTAGATGGAAAATGTGATTCTAAGAAATAATGTCTAAAGATCCTTCTAGAAATTCCAATCTGTTTGTAATTTAAAAATCCGGGAATCGGTCAGCGGCACTAGTCGACACCGGTTTTGAAGATTTTCAACTTAATTCAGAAAAATTTCAGAAAATCATAAAAAATCTAGAGTATTGGGAAATGATGTTTAAAACTGAAATCGGTCAAATCGGAGTTCCGGAATGTCCAAATCGAGCAATACTCTAGGATCGGGCCCTTGGTTCAGATTAGGGCTGACTCCGAGTCCACGAACCCAGGTCCAAGACAAAACGATCATATAACGAATTCACAATACAAAACAAATACAGAAAGTAAATCGAAAAATACGATCGAAAATCTGAATACGCAACTAAGTACGTATTCTGGGAGCGGGGTGTTACACAGCGGTACAAGGATAAATTTCAAACGAATATTTGCCTCTACTCTCTGGAGGAGCACCCACTGTTTAGGACGAAGGAAGATTGAAGAATATTCTTCTTCAGTAGTCTTAGATTCAGACAACAATTCTATAAAAGAATCTGTTGAATTTTTTAAGCCTTCTTTCAGAACGAATTTTGCAGAATCTCCGTTGGAAGTCGCTTCGGAAATCGAGTTACGGATTTCCCACTTCCCTTTTGGAAGTCACTTCAGAACTCTACTCCCCAGTTCAGAACGTAGAAAAATTGAAGTGTTCAGAACTCAGAGAGAGAGAAGAGAAGTATTTGCTCTTGGTGTGTAATTGGTGTGTCTTTCAATTGAGAATTGGAGCCCTTTATATAGCCTTTAGGAGGGGCCAACAGGACTGAAAGATTGCAACCTTTCGACCCAACCATTGCAACCTTTGGGCGTCCAACTGGTTCGCAACCTTTGGCAGTCCAACTAGTTTGCACCCGTTGGCAGTCCAATTGGTTCGCGACTGTTGGCAGTCCAACTGGTTTGCACCCGTTGGCAGTCCAATTGGTTCGCGACTGTGGGCAGTCCAACAGGTTCGCAACCTGACAGCGGAGCGGGTCCGGTCCGGTTCGGGAGCGGAGCTGGTTCGGCCCATACTTCGAGACCCGATTCAAAAAGAACCAGGTCAGGTAGGAAACCCGAACCCAGACTCAGACCTGAACCAGACCCATGCCCATGCCCGGCCGCCGCCGCTGGCGGCGCGCGTGCGCATGCATGCCTACATGTGCGGGATAGTTCCCTCCTTTTCGCGCGCGAAAACTCCAAGTACCCAAAGGGTACGCCCTTTGTTCTCAATTTTCTCTATTTATACACCACAAACTTCCATCCCCTGGCCAATGTGAGACTAAATGCTTTTAGCTACCTTTAGTCTCGTTTTGGCTTTGAATTAGGCAATCTTTGGACTTGAATATCTCATTCATTCGAAGTCGGAATTGAACATGTGAATATACCACGTTCATCCCCAATGGAAGGAGAACACACTCCAACCATCATCCAGTTGATTCGATCAACGGATCTCGCCATAATTCAACTCGAAGATTCGCCTTCATATTCTTCAATTCCAACAGATATTACTTTTACCATATCCGTATCCGCACCTACTTTTCGGATACGGATACGGATACGAATATTGACGGATGTGAAAAAATGATATCCGTATCCGGATTGGAGGCGGATTCGGATGCGGATATCCGCGGATAATCCGTATCCGGTGGCACCCCTAATTACAACAATGCAAATGAAAATAAAAAAGTTTGGGAATATTTTTATTTTACACGAGCAAAAGAGAATAAAAAGTGACACAAACTTGGTTCTTGAAAGTTTGAGAATAATGTACACAAGATTTTGTAGCTTGTACTCCCTCCTTTTGTCACAAAATTCACGCACAAAAATTACATCTCTTTTATTTTATTTTATTTTACTGTTTACTCTCAATGGGTTAAAATGACTGAATGAGTGTGATGTGTGCTGTACGATCAACGTATGTTATCGTTTACATGCTAGAAACTGACAAAGGACAAAACCGACCTGTGAATTTATTGTTTCCGCGGTGCAGGTTAACTGTGGCCCCGCCGCGAGGATAACGTAAGAAGCTTCGCCACAACAAATAAAGAAAGAAAGAGTGAGGGGCAATCTAATTATCTCTTATCTCCTATTAAGTAGATCTCGCGTCGTGGATAATAATAAAAAAAATTTGCAAAAAAGGAGAGGGAAAATAAAAACGTGACCCTAATCGCTCTCCCGTCGTCAAACCCTAATTCGATCCCCAATCAAACCCGAATTCGATCTGCTATCAACCTCTCGATCGATCGATTGAGATTCTCGAAACTCTCGCATCTCTCCATTATCGGATCAATCTCCCTCTCTCTCGCGGGATTCTTCATCGGAAACCCTAGTTTTTCCCTTATCGCTTGCTTGAATTTCCTACTTCACTATCTTTTCCTCAACAATTCGTCGAAATTTCCGAGAGACCTTAAATTTTTCTCTTGAGGTCAAAGTCCGGGTCGTAGTTTAACATCAGAAAAGAGACGATCTTTGTTATTGCCTAGTGGATTTTGTTGTCTGTTTTTTGATTTGGGACCCCTATCCTTGTTGTCTTCGTGCTCTGATTCGTTGAGGATTGCGGGGATAGCGAGGATCTTAGAATCGTGAAGTGGAATTCATTGGAAATTTTTTGGAATTTTAAGTTTCCATTCGTCTAGATTCGCGCTGGGAAATGGCTGGAGGTGGAAGTAGGAGGAATGATGGGCCACTGAAGATTGGGAGCACCAACGGTTTCGCAGTTCTCGACAGCCTCAAGAAGAAGAGGTCTGATAATGATTCGAAGAGTAAAGGGTCTTCAAAGAGCCACACGAAGGAGGCAGAGCCCCCGGTGTTTTGGAATCCGAAGCCCTTGGTTAATAAATCGTGGGCTGATGTTGAGGATGAGGATGATGATGATTACTATGCGACCTCTGCGCCCCACAGGGTATTTGGGGAACTTCGGAGCCAGCTAATCAGAAGAAAGAGATTGAGGAGGTATATACTAGAAACTTTTCATTTTCATTTGTGAAGTTAGACATTATTTGCTCAGTTGGTCTATTATTTTCGTCTACTTTTATCTGTTGATATTCGAAGAAATATCGAGAAAGGGAGAAGCATCTCTATTGATACTAGTATCAATAAGTAATTCTATTTTGTATGAGAACAAATATATGACAGTAGCATAAAGTAATTCTATTTTATTGAAAATTTTGAATTTATAATTTTGATGCCTAGCTCATAGGGATTCCTTACAGTGAAGTGCTAAAGCTGGTGGTTTATGGATCTCCAAAACTATAGGTATCGCTGCAAATAAAGCCATCACAATTCTCTATAATGTATGAATATGGAAATGCCAAACTTTACTTCTTTTATAAACTGTTTTACCAATTTAATTATAAATTGGCCTGGATATGAGATGTTTTTTGGACTTCATTGTGTTTTCCCTTTAATCTATGATAACCGTTAAATGCCTTCTATTGTGCATATTTGTATGATGATCAATGATAAAACTTGCTATAATATGACCCCATAATTTCCTTTCTACTATATTTTTTAATAAATTAATGGAAAATAATTTATCATCCCGTGTTTCACTGGTGATTAAACTGACACATACACAAAAAAAAAAAGACATCCCCGTTACTATATGATATTAAATGGCGGAAGCTTCAATCTTCTTACATCGAAGCAAACCGTAAAAAATGTGAAGGCCATGGTTACCAACAAAAAAGGAAAGAAAAAAAATATTGTACGACGTATAGCACATGTTGAATATTATCCAGTTGCTCAGCCCATTCCCCAATATGTATCATGCTGCTATATAAATTTGCTTCAAAGACTCTCAAGGGAGTTGCTCCACCCTGATTCCGGCATCACGCCAAAATGTGTGTCAACCTTCTGGGATAGTCTCGGGTCCTCTTTTCCATATTCTTGTAAGCCAAACCTATCCGATGCAAAATTTTTTTTTTAAGTGGTTTGTTTGATGATTTGTTTGTGAGTTTGTCAGTTTACCTTTGAAAATTTTTTAAGTTCTTTCTAGAAATGACCTATCAAATGGAGGGGGTACTTCTAGCCATGTGGCCTATCAAATGGAGGGTACTTGCAGTTACGCCCCATAGGCCTTGAGCACTTTCCTAACCCTTTGCTTCACCATTTTGTAATGTCTAAGTAATTGACTAACTTGCGTCCATTACGGCATCTTAGACACTTGTCTGCTGCCACTTCCTTGTGATTAGATTGCCCTTTATGGATATCAACTTTGTACAATCTTGCTGCATTTTCTTTAAAGCACTTACAGTGGCGCTTCGATTTTCCATGGACAATTTGCCTTTAGGACGTGCTTACCTCTATGGTTTAAGAACTGCTAGTCTTTTCACTAAGAAACAGTGTCATTTGACCATCTTCATTTGCTTGTATCTCGGGCTTGCTCATCTAGTGGTTTCCAATGCTCAAGTATTGAATATGCATGTCCTCTTTTCCTTTTTCTTTGTTAGTCGAAATTCTGTAAGTGTCTAGGTCTCCTACTTTGTTGCTTTGTGTTGCAATATAATCATCCTCATTTGAAGCATGCTGAAACAATTTTGTATGTTTGCAATGATGATACACAACCTTCCTCAAAAGATGCCGTTTCATTAACAAAATCTTGCATTAATGGGCAAAGGTAAGCGGCCTTCCATAATTCCGAAGCAGTTTGTTCCCCCTTTCTTATTTATAACCTAGCTTTGCAAAATAATCCCATGGATTAGTGTTGCATGTTTGTGCAATATACCACCTTCCTCAACAAAGACCCTTCCGTAAGCAAGGGTAAGTGTCCTTCATAATTCTGAAACAGGCCATTTCTCCTTTCTCATTCATAACCTAGCTTTGCAATCTAAATTCTATGTATTACTGTTGCCCTAGGAAGCCCGAACACTTCACACATGGAGCTATGTCGTGTCAAACACTCACATTGGATATGATACTTATATTTTCTACGTACTTTCTAGAATTTGTGTTGTGTTGGTCTGTCATGTCGTATCGTACCTGTGTCAGCGTGCTTGTGTCTGTGCAACATGGGTGTTGCCTAATCTATTTCACCTCTTATTAATAGTGATGAGAATAGTTCTTAGGATAATGCCAATTCTGAAAATTCCCTAAGCAGTACAAGCCGTTTTGTCACCAGTGCATTTTGCACTCTGTATGCTTATTAGGATTACCTCCAATACATGCTATAGAGACCATAAGTTATAAGTGCAAGCATAAGTGAAGATCAAGGATCGCCCTGGCCAGACATATCCCCTCTACAATTGCCATTGATTAAAATATGCCAATTTGAGCCATAATGATCCTCTGTAATCTTTTTCTCTTAAATCCTTGTATATTGAGAGTTATGCTAAACAGTCGGTTCTTAAAAAAAAAAAAACCCTTTGACGCATCCCACTTTTTTCCATTGAAAATGTATCTCCAGTACTGAATCTTGTTTGGTGCTTCTATTAGTTTCTTGTTAATTTTTCTTCCATCAACATTTTCGAGATAATTTCAGTTTCAATTTACTTGTTGGTCTATTGCTCCCGCCTTTCTGGTCTCCCCTAGAGGGACCTGTGCATGATGTCCCCCCTTTGATATAGTTTTTATTCTCTAGAAGCATGGTGTATCATTGGGATATCCGCCACTTTTACTAACACATTGAACGTTTGGTACAAGAACTTTAGAAAGTCATCTAACCGTTTTATCCTTTCTCGTTCTGGATGTTGCTTTTTGATCCCCACCTCCTAGCTCTCTCTCGAAGCAAATTTTCTTCCCTAAGAATTCCGTGCATGTTTCTTCTATGTATTCCTATTATTGACATTATTATCTCTTCATTTACCTGTAGTTGTGAATAAGATTCATTTCCCTATCCTTGCTGGCTTGTCTGTGAAAGAGGCTAATTGGGGTTCCACTTCTGAGTCATGGTAGCCCAAGTCTTTATGTTCACCTGGTTTCTTCCTTTACATGGTATTAACGGTTTTTGATGTATTTTTGTGATCTTTCTAATTCTGCTAGTTTCTAAGTATTGGTTGGTTCAGTGGTAGTAGACTGATTGATTTATTAGCCAAATCTGGCTGTGATGATTTCCGTTGTTTAAAAGGTGAATAATTGCTTATTTGACTGACCACAACTACTTTGATTTTCCCGCTCTGGCATTCATGGTGTTGTTCCTACTTTGTTTCTTTTTTAAAGAATCTTGTGGAATAATCTATCAAGCCTATTTATGACTATGATGATTTTTCTAATTTGTTTGTTTGCATGCATGATGAATGTTGTTGTTAACAATGTCGTTACCTATTGCAGTTTTGCATTTAAGTGTTATTTATTAAAATTTAAAAGTTAATTATGAAAGATTTTGGCCACATCCTTTTGCTTTATCGTAGCATATCTTTATGTTTGATTTTTTTTTTGGGTATATCGTAGCATTAGTTTATTTTGCGTGTCTTGAGTTTTACTGTTTGATAGAGGACAAGTGTTTGCGAGATATTTGAAATTGTTATCAGCCATGTCATTCCTTTAGGTTATAGCAGAGTGTACTGAACTCTTTTTTCATGTGACTAATCTATTTTGTCTGAAAGAGTATCTATATTGCTTTAAAAGAAGTTTCCTTTTTTAGCTCATACAGGTGTCTAAAAGGTTCTGGAAATGACTAAATTAACCTAGGGAAACTATGAGCAAGTGGGAGGCCCTTTATGAGACTAAAGTCATATATAATGACTTAGGCCTTAGTTATCAAATGGTATTCTGACACCTTTCTGTGAGATTCTAGGTCAAGTATTACACTGAGGAACTGCAATATACAAGTCCTTGCCGCCTTGTTAAGTTCTTGTTCTGATTATTTGTGATTGTTATAAGTGTTTAGCATCTTATGTACCTCTGCTGAAAGACCTGGCTTGTTAGAGTTTCTATAATCGATTGGAAGCAATATTGAAAACACGACACTGCAGTCCTATATTTAAAATGTCATATTTTACCTAACTGATCTCAGTAGGCATTTCACTGTTTCTGTATGTGTCCAGTTATTTAGACATCTCCTGTTTCTGCTTAGAAATGCATAGTTGTCTGTCAGAAATATCTTCGCTAAATATTTCCCTAAGCCAGGATTTGTAGATTGTGTATCTTGAAACCTTTATAAGCACTGCTACATAAGGAATTTTCTTGAATTTCCTTTCGCCTTTTGACACTGCAATTTAAGATACTACTTTTGTATGCACATGATTAGGTTCAATTGTCCAATGAACTTATTTTGACTGTGCATAGATGGAATTACTTTTTAACTATCATCCAATAGTAACAACATTGTTTTGGAAATATGTCATTGCTACTTGCATATACTAAAATTTAACATGATACAAATCTTTTTTCATTTTCATTTATTGTCGTTGACCTATGTTTTTATTGCTTCACCATTTGCTACTATTTGTGCAATGAATATGGTCTGCTTGCAATGTGTGAGATTGGGGAATCAAATGGTTAAGATTTAGTATGATTTGTTGATTTTATTTGAATTTAGATTTAAGTAGATTTAATTGAGATTTAGGATTTATTTGAATTAGATTTAGTTTGGGTAGATTCGATTTTATTAATAATTGCACGTATGGTGCATGTATTATAGGTTATATATAGCCATGTACCGAATTCTAAAGCTAATGATGAATGGATTAAAATTTGTTTCCCTATGAAAATTTGTTTTTTTGGTTTAATCTCATGAATTAAATCGAATTAGGCAGCAAAGCGAAGATCCGGGTTGTTATTCGTGATATCTCTTTTCCCAATTCCACCAAAATCCCACCACAAACCCTAAAATCACCCTCCGTCCCACATCAATTCTGTATCAGAGCTGAAATTTTTAAGAGAAAAATTCAAAAAAAGAGAGGAAAAAAGAAAAAGAAAAATCAACACCAATTAATGTCCATTGTCTTCTTCAGTTCGACATCATCCCACCGAACACATCTAGGGTTCTTCCAATCGAAGCTGCAACGTCCTCCGTCAAAAGCACCAACCCTCTTCCCCGTCGACGTCACTGAAGCGTCCCCACCGCACCCTAGCCTCCTTTGACCACCTCGGGGCCTACCACCACCTGCTGACTTCAACAACTCATAGCCATCAATTTCTCAACTTCGCCACGCCACCCCGATGCGCCTTCGGCCAGATCCGACTCCTCCTATGCTCCATCGACCTCGTTGCGACTCGCCGACCAAATTCACTATTTCCTTTGCTCTACCGACCTCGTCGTGACCTCGCCGAGCATATATGTTTCCTTTGCCATCGCCCTACCATCACACCCCCTCTACCTTCTCGGGCCTCCCAGATCCACTGTCACTCCTTGCCGAACTTCCCCACCAGCGTTATACCTCCACGACCTCAACTGACGCATCAGAACTCACTGTTGATCGCCGCCCCAGATCCACTTCGTCATTGCCTCCATTATCACTGTCGTCTTCTGCTCTCGCCATTGTGGTCCCTGCTGTCTCGCCACCACCGTGATCACCACTGCTCTATCATCTTGATCACTGCAATTAAGATTGGATCTTATCGGGTCTTACGATGTGGTAACGGGTTTGATCCAATAAACAATTTAAGTTATTGGTTTAGATCAGGTCAGATTCAAGTTAATCTAACCCGATCCGATCCGACCCGCCACTGCTACTGTTCAGCCCATGCCGGCCCAACCTAGCTCGAGCCATATACGAGCCGACCCCAAGTCGGCTTAGTCAAGCTGAGCTGACTTCCTCGGCTCAAGCCGCGGCTCGTTTGAGTCGCACTGTTCATCGACTCGAGCCGCGGCTCACCCTGAGCCGAACTTAACCAGCTCAACAGCAATAGCACAACAGTAGTTCATAGCCTATTTTCTCGTCTGTTCGGGGTCCGCTTTGAGCTCTATTTGAAGTATTGAGTTCGTAATTGAGTTCCGAAGCTATTGGAAAGATTTCACAGCTTTGAACGGCAGATTTGACCTCTACAAGTTGTGTTTGGTGTCGGTATTATTCTTACAACAGAAGATCTGTGTTCCAGATTCCGTGTCTAGCCAGATTTGAGCCCAGTGTGAGCTGCTGAGATTCTCGGGTAATTTCAGAACTTATGTGCTGCATTTTAACTTTTGTGGCTAAGACATATATACTGATGGTGATGAAAAGAAAATTGAATGGGATATGTATGCGGCTATCCCGTGTTTTTGGGGTTCTCATTGTCGTGATGGGTGTGAGTAGTGGGAAAGCAATCTTGAAGTTTTCTTCAGTTATTTTGTTCTGACATCTGAACATAAGTGCCGCTATGTCCAAATGAGGCTGGTTGGAGAAGCTTACTGGTGGTGGAATGACAACCATAGTTTCTGTCGATGTTGGGTTGTCTTACGAAACCTACATCGTACTCGCTATGCTCTGCACATTCTCTTCACTGAGTTTCCGGAGACTCTAGAGGGCATTTGGAAGATTATAGAAGGCATAGCAGCAAAGGTTGACATGGATTCAGAGCCTCCAGTCCCCGTCGAGCCAGGCATAATGATGAACCAAATTCATAAGTTATTGAAGATACAGAACTAGAGCCAGAAGTAGAAGAACCTCTTATTAGACTTTTGTAGATTTTTTAGCAGAGCTTATCATGGAGCTAGTGTCATCTTTGACAGTTATGAGAGCCTCTTTGAGATCGCCTGACGTTTACGACTCATTGCAGATCTTTCTACATGAGACATGATCACAAGAGTTAGTCTACTCATGGTACAAAGTGCAGTCCTTTCAGTGTTCATCGCGGATGATTCACATCTGTCGGCTACCTATAATTGGCTCGACCTACAATCCCTCACAGTTGGCTTGTCACGAAAGTCAGTGCATCCCACACCACCTTGGTTCAATTATGACACATTAATGCTGATTCCCTAACCCACCACATTGGCCTGATTGAGGATGCGTGATGCGGTTCAGTCTCACCCGGTTTATACCTACCACGACATTCATTGGGATGAATGTTTTCAAGTTGGGGAGAATGATGGGGAATCAAACGGTTCAGATTGAGTAGAATTTGTTGATTTTATTTGAATTTAAATTAATAAAATTTAAATTTAAGTAGATTTGGTTAAAATTTAGGATTTATTTGAATTAGATTCGGGTAGATTCGATTTTATTAATAATTGCACGTATGTTATACGTATTATAGGCTATATATTGCCATGTATCAAATTCTGAAGGTAATGATGAATGGATATAAAATTGTTTCCCTATGGAAATTTGTGTGTTTTGGTTAATCTCATAGATTTAATTGAATCAGGTGATGAAGCCAAGAGCAGGATTGTGATCCGTGATCAATCTCTTTTTTCAATCCTTGTTCTTTTCCAATTCCACAAAAATTGCACCACAAACCCTAAAATCACTCTTCGTCCCACATCATTGTGACTTGTTGTGCCTAGTTGATTTTTGACATTTATGTTATGCAAATGATTTTTTTGGGAACCTTTTAGCAGTCTAATGTACTTCTTATATAAATAAATTTGATCCCTTGTGAAATCTATAATGAACTTGTAGAACTTGTAGGTTTGGGTGTGAGTGAGCTCATGGATGTTATGTATGTGCATGGCCTCGTTCGGCAAAGGTTTGAGGGATTAAGAAAAATGGGCTAAGATTAATACTTTCTTAGGAAAAAAAATGATATGTTAAATAACCCATCAAAAATGATCGTCAATTCTTGTATTCTTGTAGATGTTTGGAATCATAAGGTTTATCAACACGTACTATACAAATAAATGAAAGGGTAACTCATCTAAAGAGGCAGAACATTAAAGCCTTCATGAGAGGACAAGTCCTCTTAACTGACCCTTGTAGGCAGGTCATCTTAACCCAAACCCTTTTGAATTCCCATAATTGGCAATTAGGGGTCAACTCTTCTTAAACTCTCATTTGAACTGATTCCAATCGACAACTGAAACTTCTGGTTAGATGAAGTATTGAACATTTCTCTAGCGGGCATCTTACTTTAGTTTGATTTTTATGGAATTTGGGCAAAAGAACGGAAAAGTTGACTGCATCAACACTATTTTTTATGAAAAAACTTGATAGGAAATGATATAGTTAAAAAGTATTATTAGAGTCTTATTAGAAAATGATATAGTGAACAGCCAAATATAAACTGTGAAAATTAAAATTAATATATAATTTAGTTTGGTAAATGTAAATATCGCATATTGTTTTCTTCTGATTTTAATTTTTGTAGATTTGTTTTTTTAATTTTAATCCAATTGATAAGAAGGAAAAGGCTTGAATCACATGATTTTCTCTTTTACTTCTCTCTGTGATGCCCATGGAAACACGAGATGAGCATTTATAATTTTGTGGCTTACGTTATTTGGCTAAATTGCAATTATGTAAAATCATTTTAATACATTGATTGAATTTTGTACTGTTATGAAATGCTTATAATATTACAACTGAAACTTTTTGCAGCTAAATAATACTTTCCATTATAAATTATATTTGCAAAAGGTGCTCATTTATCCGAATACTTGTCAGGTGATATTTAAATATCATAAAGTAGCTATTTATGTAATATTATAAATTTCTTTTTAATGATCCGTTCATGGTTACAAACTAAACACATATAAGGTTTTTTTTTTGCAAATAGTTTAAACTATAGTTCTTTTGCATGGCACGCAAATGACGGCGGTAAGTGTTCCTTTCAGATCACTTGCGCTATACCAACTCCGAAGGGCCTATATGCTGTTCTCCTTTCCACGTATATTTGTGGGTGTTGCGTATTATGGTGCACTTTCATTTCATTTTTTTTAGAAAAAACTCAATATATGGGAGATGATTTCGGATTGCAGGCATCCATGTCAGAAGCGGTGGGTCCCAACTGGTGGGGAAGGAGCTGGGATGAGTGTCAAAATGTGTTTGGTTACAGTTCATATATAAAAGATTGTTATACCAAGTGCAGACATGCATGCATTATCCTTGTCTATGTGTGGCTGTACCTTGACCCTTATGAATATTCTTGTAGAAAAGGTTGCCAACAATCTCCACTGTCAAAAAACAGTTTCTTAGATCTCCATGATGAAAACGTTAAAAAGCGGCTTCTTAGTTGCATGTAACATGTTTTCTGTTGCAGCAGATATATCATTTTGGATAGAAAAGAGTGGATTAGATGCTCCCCTTTTTAGAATTCAACTGCTAGTATAGATGATCTTTTCTCGGGGAAGTCTTTCATATGCTATAGATGTAATGGCTCAACACTTCGGAAACTAATTGATACACCAGACTGTATACTGTCTCCTTGGTGTTTGTTTTTTATATAAGGTATCAGAGTTTGTTATTCTTCTTATAGTGCTACAAAATATACTTTCTAAAGTGCTTAAATAGTTTGCCCTAAATAGGCATTATAATTGGGTGACCTACATTTTTAAACAGATGGTATAGTTGCTATAGACTGGTAGAGATCGACTGTGAATGTAAGGCCTTCCCCTGTGTATAAATGCTGTGGAGGAAAGAGGAGAGTAATCGATTGTTGAACGATTGAGATTTCCTCTGGTAGAGATGCTAGAGTATGATAACAAGTATCTGAACAATTAAGATGAGAAACTTGTGATTACAAATGTTTTCTAACCCAGGAAACCTGGCGCTATGGGGAACATGTTATTACTATGTTCTTCTGATAAAGCATCTTTCCTTGATTAGCCAAAAAAGAAAAAAAGGGAAGGGAAAAAAAAACTCATTTCCTTTATAATAGTTGTATTGTAGAACCACTAAACCCGAATGGGGGAACCACGTGTGGATGCTGATTAAGGTAACCGTGTGATAGAAGGGTTATTAAGTAAGTAATGTATCTGACATTTCTAGCGGTGAGTAAAATGAGTAAAACGGGAAGTTTCTGTAAAGATCCTGAAGAGGCATGAATGGAACAATGATCCATCTTTCATTAGAGTTTCTATGATGGTCTAGCTGGTGAGGGTTGACCCATGTATTAGAAGAAAGGGGGGTCTCTTTTGTTTTGTCTCTCTTTTTCTTAAGCGAGCAAGTATAGTAGGGAATGTAATATGGATGTTCAGAGAGATTTCTAGCAACTTGAACATGGAATGGTTGCACGCATGCGTGTGCATGTGAGGGAGATGGGAACGTAACACATGCTGCGTAGAGATTTCTAGCAATTTGAACATGGAATGGTTAGCGAATGAGTGCTAGCAAGCGAACGAGTGACGTAATAGATGCTACAGATAGATATCTAGCAATTCGACTGGAATGGTTGGCAAATGTGTTAGTACTAGCTCAAATTAACTCTTTCGCCTATATATATAAACAAAAAACATTGTGTAATGTTTGCTCTATGAGAGTAGAGTTGCATGAGAAATTGGGTGCTAAATTAGGGTTTGTTTTTGGCAGTTTTTGAAGTGATATAAGATCAAGAAGATTTGAGTAGATGTCTTGGATTAGCAAGTCGTTTTGGGAAATGAATTATATATAAAATTCTAGCTGGCTGCGAATTGTATATAGGAAGTGGAAATATGTAAGCAGATCGAAGCCCACTCCACGAACTTAATGGGGGGGTGTTGTTAGTGTAACTGACAGTAGATCTTTTTATTATTGGAATTGGTCACAAGAAGTTCAAAGGAAAAATATACACACGTCACCAGAGGATTCCAGAAGGAGATCATGGCATATATTGGCCTAAGCTACCATATAGAAAATACCATAGATATTCTGACAATGCACTCGATTAAATTTGGAAATTAGTCAGCTAACAGAATCAAATAGCTAGGCTTTTAATTATTAGTTAGTCGACTATGAACAATTTAAACTGAGTATGACCTTATAAGGGCTTTGTCAAGCTTTTTGCCATCACTATGAATAAGAATGTCTACATCTGCAACTATGGTGCACAATATATGAAAGGACATGTGGTTTTATATTTTTTTCTTGCAAGCCTTGTGAAGACTTGCTATGGGTTTAGCTAGTAAATTATGTGTAGGTTATTTGTGTGAAGTTGTATGCGGTTTTGAGCTTTTAAGGAGACTTTACTGGATGCCCGGCTTCTTTGGCCTCCTTATGAGCAAGTGATAGTTAAGTGTTTGGTTTCCCTTCCCATGGAAAATTTCCATCAATGCTTTCTCCTATCATATGGAGTCAGGCTGTTGAGTACAATCAAAGGGCTGAAAAAGCTCCAGCTGTTCCACAAATGATTTTACCGAGTTCTTTGATCTGGCTGTGCAGCTGGCATTATCACTGAGTAGTAACCTAATTCTTTGCATGGGCTCATCTGAGGGATTCACTGTAAATATGCTTTAAATTGTCCCTCTAGCAGCAGGCAGACCTGCCACATTGGTCATATAATCTACACTACTGTGACAAATGTAACAACCTTTCCAGAATCTCATGCCAGGGAAGTGTTTTGATGAAGAGTTTAAAGCTGCCGAGAATTTCTTTTCTGGATGCATTCAGCTGAGACATAATTGCTTACCAAATTTATGCCTTGCTGATGCAGAAGGCCACATTTTCTGCCCTGCTACAAGACTAATATTTTCTACTGTTTCCTTTCATGAATCATTCAAATGCTTAATTCTATTCACTCTTGTGTATTTGCTGCAGGAAAGCGAGAGTGAAGATGAAGGTCTTGATGAAGGTGATGAAGAGATTGAGGAAGAACCAGAACCAGAACCTGAGGCTCCTATTTCGGCTGATGAGCCAGCAGAGAGGAAAACGGTACCTACTACCTCAGCACCTAAAGATACTGAAAGGCAGCTCTCGAAGAAAGAGCTGAAGAAGAAGGGACTTGAAGAACTGGATGCTCTTCTCGCTGAACTGGGAATATCCGGCAAAGATGGCAACCAAGAGCAGTCAAATGGTATTAATCCACTATAATACATATATGAACATGCTATTATCATTTCCCTTTCTTCTATGCAGTGATCGGTCATGCTATTTTTTGGTTGCAGAAGGGAAGAAATCAGAGGAACAGAACGGAGAGGGAGGGAGGAAAGAAAGTGCACTGGCTGCATCCGAGAGCAAAACTTCAAAGAAAAAGAAGTCAAAGAAGGATAAATCATCCAGGGATGCCAAAGATCCGCAGGAACAGCAGCAGCAGCCCAACGGTGGGCAGCACGCTAACAATGGCACAGAAGATGCGGAGGATGACACATCAGGAGTCGATGTGAAGGAGCGATTGAAGAAGGTGGTCTCGATGAAGAAGAAGAAGACAAACAAGGAAATGGATGCAGCTGCAAGAGCTGCCGCTATCGAGGCTGCTGCGAGGAGCGCAAGGCTCGCTGCTGCGAAGAAGAAAGAGAAGAACCACTACAACCAGCAACCAGTCCGGTAAAATTGTTGTAGGGTCGTCTTTTCTCTGTTTTTGGGGAAAAAAAAGAAAAGGTCAAGTTCATATTCTCTTGCTTTCTTCATACATTCTGTGACAAAATAAGAACTGCAGCCTAGACATGTATCCTACTGCTATGAGCCTCAGGGTTCCTTGTGTTCAATGGCAGCGCCTATTGTGAGACACTGTTTTCATCAAGAAGTATCCGGGACATATTATTTTGGACTACACTGTGTTCAATGTTTGATTTGTTACCTTTATTCTGTTTGGTTGATTTGTTCTTTGCCTGCGCTTTTGTAGTATTCTTGGGCGATTATTTGTGTTATGAGGAGTTTTGTGGGTCAGAAAATCTTGTTATTTCTTTGATTTTTTGTCATGTTATGTGGAGAAAGCAAATCTTTATAAATTATGGTTTATTTGTTTCTCGTGTGGGGAAGTCTGAAAGAAATTGTGACTTTGAAATGACACAATCATGAATTACCGAATGCATCCATGTGTTGTGAACATCAATTATTGTGAAACGAGCTAAATATCAAACTAGCTATTATGATTTTTTGGGATGTGGAAGCAAATAATTCAAACAAGAGGGATGCAATGTAATGAGCTGAAAACGTTTAAAATAACGTATACATCCTCTCTGTATATACTCGTACCACTAATTTTTCTACATGTTATTTATGCATATAACAGTGTACTCAAAAAAAAAAAGAGGAAACTCAAAATTATTACATGTCATCATAAACACAAGGGGATACAACCGTGAGAAAAGTAGTAGTTTGTCATATAGCATTACCAATTTGTGTATATGTATATGTCCATTCATATTGCAGACATCAGATAACTTTTCATGACACTTTATTATGCAAGCAATGAACTTGGTAACATTCAGTGGACTTGCTAGGAATGACTGAGTATATCATCAAACATGCACAAAAAACAGAAACAACTCTCATGAGATAATATTTTGATGAAGCTGACAGCATGGTAGTACAAGTTCTTGTGCACACGCGCAGTTCTGTTCCTGGCCTGATAACTAGCGATAAAGCACAATCTAGGATTTGCTCTGCTTTTCATGCTTCAGCTCCTCTTGGCCTTGAAAGGCTTCTTGATTCTTTCTTTGCAGGAAGCCAGTCAGAACCACTCTGAGAAGAATTACACCATGAGCATTGCATAATTACAGTTGGACTTTCTGGTTGAGCTGGGAACAGGGGGGAAATACCTCATTTCTGCTTATGAATGAAGTCAATATCAACACCAGTCTTCTGGGAGAAAAGCCACAAAATAGAAAGAAAAAATTTTGCAGCAGGTTTTGAAGTAATTACAGTGTATAACATTGGCATGTCTTATCTAATGCCTCAACTACTGTTTAGACTACTATAATATCATGACTGAGAAATACAGGTTGCATGACTACATCGTAATTGCATGACATGTTAAGTTACCTCTCAAGTTAGCCTACCTCGAGTTTAGACTCCAAATTTAACACTGGTTTAAAGTTTTTTTTTTTAGAACTTTTCTCATTGTTCGTTGGTTGCTCTGCAGAAATACATGATTCTTCATTTAGTCACTAATATTTTGTGACCTTCAACTTTAATGTCCTCAGTTAGCCCAGAATAGGGGAAACTGAATATCTTTTATCTTAAATACATCTGTTGATCTATTGTTTTCTTTCCATATAAATGTCAAATAAGGTTGTTTCAAGATATACTTGTGCCACCTTAGGTGCTAATTTTGAGATATTAGAAGCAAACCAATACAAAAGCCAAGATTAATAAACAAAGGATATTTCTAACAAAAAGAAAATATTTAAATTAACAGAAAGAAGATTGCGACGAAGAAATTGGAAGGATGAATCCCATCTGCCCTCTATCAAGAATCTAGCCTGAGCAACCAGAGCGGATAAATCACAGTTGGAGAACCCAAGGGCTGGATCTTCTCTTCCTCCAATTAGAAGACAATCCAATGGCGGTGAAAATGGAGTTCCGTCTAAACTCAAATTTAAAGAGTTTCTCGGCACAAACAAATACAGAGCATTTTGTTGCCCAACAACATCATATCGTCACCCAATCTAGTCACCTTCACCCACTAAGGAGCACTAGTCCATCAAATTTAGCCAAAATATTAATAATCAACCGCACTTCCTCTCATATTTCATTAAATAATCAGTCACTTGTTCCCCTCATCACCTCATTATATTTCTCACCAAACTCGTCGAGTAGTAATTTTATAAATAAGTTACGCAGTAACTTGAAGACCAAACAGTATAAAAACCCATTTAAAAACACAAGATCACTGATCCAATCGTCGCAGATGACTGTCCATCTTGTAGACGAAGACGAAACGGACATGATAACGGAAGGTGAGGCGGGCGACAATGAGGGAGAGAATTTCTCCGTGTAGGTCGGCCCAGGGCCGATGAAGGTTCATGATAGATGGAACCGAATAAATGCAAGAATTTAGGAGCAATTCGTAGAATTCAAGAACAATTCAAAAATCCATTTATTTTTTGGTCAACTGAATGTTTTCTTATATAATTGAAATATGTACTGAAATTTAGAAGGCATAACTGTCAATGATTAAAATGGGTATTTGTTAAACTATTTACTATTGAAATTTCTGAAATAAGCTAAAGTAGACATCAATTAAGAATTATTATTTGTTAATATTATATAATAAATAAGTTTACATACCGCATTGACACAACACTTAGTCTTGATCCTCTAAAATTGTTGCGGATGTAACAATTAATAAGAGAAAGGGTGAGGCAAAAACTAATAATAAATAAAGTTTCTTCCCTCTAAAAGAGGACTGATGGGAAACCATGCAATTCAGAAATCAGTGTTATAAAAAAAAAAATTGTAATGTTTCATCAAGAATTATGATTGTGGGTAGAAAAATAATTTAGTAGGAAAATAATTTAAAACTTGTAATGTGAATCGATAGATTTAACAAATTAAAAACATAGTTGTACCATTACTAATCTCAAATAAACTAATACAATTGCTATGTTACGATAACAAAGTTACATAAGCAATGGCACGACTAACAAATATAGAGTTAACCGATTCTCACAATCTCACGGTATTTGTAGCAGTAAATAAAATTGATAAAACAATAGAAAACGGTTATCAATACCCACAAATAAAGATTGTGTTTGGAAAAAAAATGTACCTACTGAGAATCATTTTGATCTTAATGTTCTGTGATAATTGTGTATGCATAGCTCTAGTCTTCATAAGTTCAACAACTTGAGAATCGCTCGAATCGGACTATGAGTGACTAAGAAACATCCTAAAAATGAAACCCAGTGTTAACGGGTCTATTTATGCGTGGTCTACACTGTGCAGTCTGATTGGGTTTTTTCAACGGTTACGGATTTGGGTACTGTAGCTTCGAGGGTTAGTTACAGTCCAAACAGGTAATGGGCTCGAACTTTGTTAACTGACTTTTGTGATTTCAAGTTGAGTCTGGCCACTATCGGGTCGGATCCGATCTCCCAAACTTAATTAAGATCTGGGCTCGAGTTGCAGACATGTTTGAAAAATGTGACACCACTAGGCGTAACACCCCGCTCCCGGAATACGTACTTAGTTGCGTATTCAGATTTTCGATCATATTTTTCGATTTACTTCCTGAATTTGACCGATTTTAGTTTTAAATATCATTTTCCAATATTATATGTTTTCTATGATTTTCTGAAATTTTCCTGATTTAAATGAAAATCTTCAAAACCGGTGTCGGCCAGTGCCGCTGACCGATTCCCGGATTTTTAATTTGCAATTGGATTTTAATTTCTAGAAGGTCCTTTAGACATTATTTCTTAGAATTACATTTCTTACCTAAATACTTTTTATGAGTATTTTATAAATTTATAAAAATTCCATTCCACGGAGTCGGTAGCTAACTGATTCCGGGATTTTTAGCTTTAAAACTATAAAGTATTTCTTAAAACGGATTTCACTATGAGTCTTAGAATATTATTATTGATTTTTGGTAAAATTTGCGAGTCGTTCCGAGATACTTGAATTCGGGACGATTTCGGTATTTTCCGAAATGTTTTCCGTATCCTCGACTTAAACCCGGAATCTGTGTTTCCAATATTTTCATTTTTCTAGTCAAAGAGAATATCTTCTCTTTATCAATTCTTTTCCTTTTTCCTTATTTCTCTTCCTTCCTCCACAATCCACAAGAATTCATTTTCCAAAATTCCAACAATTCCAAAATTCCATTTTCTTCCACACTTCCACCAACTTCCTCATTAATGCCCCTCTTTCTCTCTCTCTCCCATGGCCGGCCAAGTGGCCAAAAGAGGGACACCTCATCCTCTCCCATTTGCAAAAACCCCCCTCTCTTCTATCTTATTTGCACCTCCTTCACAAAATCAAAATCCTATATAAACATTTCCTTTTCATTTCTACTTCTTTTTCTCTTCACTTCACCAAAGAATTTGTCTCCACCTAATTCCTCCTTCACCTCAACCTCAACCACCAACTCTAAAGCATCACCAAGGCCATCATCTCCACCTCAACCACTACTACTTTTGGATTGGGATCGTGTCTATTATCGCAGAGGATCAAGTTTGTCGGCAACGATCTCTTCGAACTCGTAAAGCTTCAAATAACCGTTCTAGGTGAGTATTTCTACTCACCAAGACTTGGCTAATTCCTAGCATATTGGTGTTTACATATCTTGTATATTTGTATCTTCAAAATCATGTTATTTGATCATCAAACACAACCATCAAAATCTGTTCTGTATTCTGTTTCCAGACGATTAGTCGACTTGACCTAGGAATTAGTCGACTTGAAACCCTTATTTGAAACGTAACCTTTTCTGGAACACAGTTTTAGTCGACTTACCTTAATTATTAGTCGACTATAAATCACTGTTAGTCGACTACCCATTCTATCCTAGTCGACTAACTTTTCCTGAAACCAAAACTCAACTTTCTGTTACTCAGTATTAGTCGACTTAACGTATCTGTTAGTCGACTTGAGATCACTGTTAGTCGACTACCCTTTCCACCCTAGTCGACTAACTTTTCCTGAACCAGAAACCCAACTCTCTGGAACCCAGTTTTAGTCGACTATACCAGACTATTAGTCGACTAACCCCTTTATTAGTCGACTACCTATTCCACCTAGTCGACTAACTTTGGCTGTCTGTTAAGTTGATTTCTTTCTTGAATCTGGATCTTATCCTTGGTGCATGTGCAATATATTATTCTTACTTGTGCTTCATGACTGATACTTCATGACTCATTACTTGATGTATATCTCCTCTTGTCACTTCATATTTCCATGTCTATGTATTACCATGCAACTGCTTGTTTCATTCTTATACTTGTACCATGCCTGTGCTATTCTTACTTCTTTATCGCATACCATGCTTGGCCGACCCTTCGTGGTCGTTGATCTTGGGTTACTTCTATGTTACCACCTGCCATGTCATTACTTCCGACCTGTCAGTTTCATGCTTCCATTTAACACATGTATTTTACTTGGCAATTGATTGTTATCATCTACCACCAGACTATTATCAATCTCTTATCATGATTGGTTGCTTGTTAAATATCACCATCCTGTCATGCTATCATTTAACACCCAGCATGATGTACTTGACTTTGTGATTATCATGTTTACGGGAATCCTGTCTTGTTATTCTGAATGGAACTAAGTGCCACACCATACACGGTGGGGGCCACCTCTTGAATCTGTGGGGGCCACCTCTAGAATCCATCCCCTCAGAACAAAGTGCCACATGGAACAAAGTGCCACATCACACGGTGGGGGCCACCTCTTGAATCTGTGGGGGCCACCTCTTGAATCTGTAGGCCTTTTCCTGTCTTGTCCAGTTATTCCCGTAATCTGATAAACCATAAAAATGACAACTTGCACGGGGAATGGGAGGAAGTGATGGATGCCGGAATGATACCTTGCTTATAGTAATGGATAAAATATTGACGATTCGTGTTAGTGGGACTTTGGGCCCACAGAAGATGCGTGTTAGGGGGACTTAGGGCCTCCAAACTGGTCCCAGGTGTATGGGAACTACTATAAGAAGCTCTATCAGTTCTCCATCTACTTCCGGTAACAACCCTCGCCTAGCTTATATATGGATGTATGTGTTTTGAGGTATACACCAGGACACATACCTAGATATATGAGTCAGACGAGTAATAATAATAGCGATGCCTGTTGTGACACATGCTACTCCTGTTATGATTCCTGTTACACCTGCTATGCATGTTATGATTCCCGTTATGTACTCCTGTCATGCATGTTATGATTCCCGTTATGTATTCCTGTCATGCCTGTTATGTGTTCCTGTTATGACTACTTTGTAACTCGGGTTGTATGTGCTTGGATTACGATGATATGAGATAAAGGTATATAGATGAAGGTTTTCTTGTTTGGATTATTCCTTCGATGTACTAGTCTCTTAGAGCCGTGACCTAAGCTTATACAATCAGTTTTGCTTGTAACCGGCTTTATATCGGTTTTTCCTGTTTTATGATTATTATGCTATACCTGTTCATACCTGCTCTAACCTACCTGCCTCCTGAGTACTTCTTACTTGATATCATTTGTTATATGCACACTTGTGCTCATCCTGCTTCGCCACTTGGTATTGGTACTACTCGCCTGGGGAGTGTCACTGACTCCCCTGGACCTCACGTCCAGGTCATGGAGCTAGGAGCGTGTGAATTCTCCCTGTTGCTGATCAGAGTAGCGCAGCAGTAGCGTGGATCTCCAGCAGACCTTGCAGAGCTCCATCCTTCCAGGCCCCTGTGTGCCTCTCGAGTTTCCTTTTAGTAAAACTCGTGAGTGCCTTTTATACTGTTCATACTTGTACATTTTCATGTATTCCCGCATTTGCGCATATCAGTGATGTAATATTCATGTAATGTTGGATCACTTCTGGTGATAACTCTGTAATTGTACCTATGTGTTGGAATGTATAATGCACCATTTGCTTCCGTACTCTGATTCTTGCCTTACTGATGCTTAGCGTATATACGTGAAGGTACTTTGACTTGCGTATATACGTCGCAGTGACGTCCCCGTATCCGCGGGATCGGGGCGTTACACTAGGGGAAAGGAGAATTAGAAGGAGGATAGCAGCGGGGGACTGTGATCGTGGCGGCGTGGCAACGATGCTGAGGTGGAAGAAGAGTAAGGAGCGAGGCCGTGAGAGGCGAGGGGTTGTGAGGCAGGTAATTGGCGACAGTGGCAACTGGCACTGGTGGTAGGCTGGAAGAGGAGGCAGAGGTTGAGGAGAAGAAGGAAAAGAGAGAAGGGGATTTGGGTTCAGTTGTGGGGTTGGAAGAGAAGACAAGAGGTTGGAAAGAAGAGGAAGAAGAAGAGCAGAGAGAGGTATGTAGTTGATGCCGGGGTAGAAGAAAGAAGAAGAGAGAGAAAATAGAATTATTGTTAGGGTTTTAGAAAAAAAATCTTAAAATTAATTAGGAATTCTACTCCTAAACAACTTGAGATAAATCACTCACAAAATTTTTAATAAAATTATGCATTACTTCAATTACTATGAGCCTATTTATAGGCTTTACAAAATTTCAATATCAAAATGCATCTAATGTGATACTAAAGTTCAAAAAGAAGAAACTACTAAAAAAACCATAAAAATGAAAAGAAAAAGACATATACTTCCGAGCTACTTGAACAAACTCAAAATTTGCACCTTCGACTTCTTTGGTACGCGCACCAGTGCTTGATATCCGCATCATTCTTTCCAGGTAGGAAAAGACTCGGCTCCATCGAGTCAAATAAAGTAGCGCTCTCATATTGCTCCAATGCATCTGGATTAATTTGCTGAAGTCACTTCAGTCTAGTCATGTATAATCAGTTGGTGTTTTTTCATTCTAGCATATCAAATACCTGTGAATCTCATCAGATTTGGTGGCGATAATCTCATCCTATAAAATTTTATTAACTCTCTCTATTGTATTAGGATGAATATCAAGAAGTGAAGTACGTGAAGGACTCTTAAAAATGGATCAGAGTTATCAGCCAGTGATTTGCTAGCATTAAAATCAAGCCCCCTATAATCTATTAAGTTCTCAACTTTGAAAGTATAATTGATGCTATAATCATTACGAAGATCTATAATATGTATTGTCGTTTAATTTATTCAAGATCTTGAAAGGTCCAGCACCATAGACATGCAATTTTTAACAGTTTCTAGAGGAAATCATTTTGAATAAATCTGAAGTATCGCATAATCGCCAACATTAAAAGTTTAAAATTGCTTTCTGATGTCAGCTCATAAATAACATTTATGTTGCTAGGTTCAATTCCATCACTAATATCTTTGTAAAATTTGTGCTTGTGTTTGTGTGATATAAATGCAGACTTAGTGTAACGCCCCGATCCCAAGGATACGGAGACGTTATGGCGACGTACATACGCGAGGTGAAAACAATCTCACGCGTACGTTAAGCCTCAGTACAGTACAATACCTCCATATAGATCTGAGGTCCAGCATGAAAGCAGTAAAAGAATACCTGCAGAAAGAGGTCAGCGATCATAACAGATATGAAAATAAGGATAAATAAGATAACAGAAATAAAGCACTAAAATACCTATGAATAGTCCTGATGCGGAATCTCCCATGTGACTCCAAGGCACTCTCTGAAGCTATGGTAACTCGGATCTCCAATCTGGGCATGCAAACCCAGGGTCGTCAGAAAGCGACCTAGTGAGTGGTAAAATGAAGGAGGCAGTAATATATACATAATAATACAAGCACGATACTATTATATAATACATGATGTGGTACAAGTGATATTATATCATAAGCATATAGGAAGCAGTGGAAATATATAAACATGTCATCTTTTGGTACCATCACTATCTAGCTTGTTATTATCAGATCATGACTCTAATCATATCTAATTATATAATAAATAATGTTATCTAGCGGTGACGTAAAAGCAGTGAACATGGTAGTGATGTAAATGAACATGCAGGTGGGCATATGCAATATGAACATGCTACTGTGTTGTGTCTAAATAGCAGATAAGCAATGCAAAACAGAATATATGTGATGCAAGGTGTACCTGTGCATGAGTAGTATGCCACCATAGGTATCAGGTAGTGTGGCAAAGTCTACAGGTAACATGATAGCGGATACAATAACATGAACAGGAACAGTAACAGGTAAGCAAAATCACAGTGAACATGATAGTAGACAAAATAACAGGAACAGTAACAATTAGTATACATGTATCAGGCAAGTCATGTGATTGACACAATAGTAGAAATCAGTACCACCTGATATTTTAATCAATCTCTTCCAGTGTCCCATACCACTGGCAGTTCATACTAGAGCCCGCACTCCAGTCGAACCCATCCGGACATGGCCTACGGGTACCATTATCCAGACGAGAGAGTGACCAAATAACAAGTGTTCCAACGTCACTATTGTGTATACTGTTTTATTATGTTAATTGAAACCCATGGTCGAGGAGTTCTTATCGGGTGGATGTATCCCGTGCATACCCGGGATCAAGGCCTTAAACGGACCCCTGGCTGCTGAGACCAGGGCCCTCCGCTAAGAGGGGAGCACGAATCAAGTAACGGGAGCTCATGGAGCTAGTGGTAGGCAGCACTACCGTCCCCTGCAGTGGGACTAACAATATGGATCCAGTACATCACCCGATAAGATCTAATCAACCGTCAAGTCTCCCCCATACCCCAGTTAACTTTATGATCTGATATGTCATGTATACAATGGAACAAGAATAAATACAGTACATGATACGGATAACATGATAACTGGACCAGAGCTCTGTTGATAGCATAGAACAATATAACGGGAATCGGGAACAATATATTGGGAACAATATAACGGGAACAATATAACGGGTTCAATAGATGTGGAAGTCCACATATCGCATATCAACAGCTCTCATGTCCAGTAACAGGAATATCCATATCAGAACGGGAGCTAATCATGTAACGAGCATACATGTATGTGCATGTAGCAAACATAGAAACCATGAGCTATGCAACAGGAATAAATCAATGTGCCATGTAACAGGAATAAATCCATGATCCATGTAATAGACATAATCCATGATCCATGTAACAGGAATACCAAAACAATCACTGCATGTATACCGGTGAGTCTAGATAGCAGTGGTATAAGAACATGAAGTAACTGTGTATAGCCTAGCCATGTAGCGGTGTCCTGTGTAATAGCATATCCGTGTATTAGTGGTTCAGGCATATGCAGTAATAATGTAATGATTCTCAGTATCAATGTAAGAGTGATGCATGCACAAGGGACCTCATGTAATAACGGTGTCTAATACATCCCATGCACTAGCATGTCTGTGGGACGGTGATACTAACACCTGATATATCAGTGTCGCGTATCCATGGAACAGTGGTCATGAATATGAACGGATAGTGTCCTGTGTCGTGTCTCAGAGGTTGACATGCAATCACTGGTCGAGTGTAGTGGTGGGTCTGTAACGGTGACTGTGTCATAGTGACAGGATACACGTAGCAGTAACGAAGTGACAATGGCAAGTGATGTGAGACAGGTAACTAAATTACGTGAAATAGATATACTCATCTCTTACGTATATGTTATCGACGTCTCTATCACGAAGTATCGATTAAGTATCATATATCGTGATTTATCCATATTTACGATTTATGAACTAGAACCATCACTCAATCTAACATGAATAATATAATTTATAAAATGAAAACACTCACAAACTGGCCCTGGGGAGGTAGCTCTCGCTTTCCCACGATCGCAACGGATCCAAAATCGTCCAAATCGGAGTCCGGATGCTCCCGATATCGCCCGAATACTAAATCATACAAAAAGGGTTAATTATGTAAATAAATATTATGTAAATGCAAATACGAAAATATCACAGGAGGTTTTCTGTGAATTTACCTTAGACGGGTTCGGGTCGCCCGCGGGTCGGTTTGGATCCAATACCCAAACCCACAACTTATCTTAATGGGTTACGGGTCAACGGGGTTTATGGGTTGGGATGATATTCAAACCCAACTCCCTTATGGGTTATTGGGTTCAGGTTACACCCGAACCCAATTACTCAACAACAACAACAACAGCAGCAGCAGCAGCGCTGCTGCTGCGCCCCCTTGGCCGGCCACTGGCCGGGCCGGCCAGGCTGTGGGGGAGGCCCGCCGGCGGCGGTCCCGGCCGCCGGCGGTGAGGCCATCGGCCCGGTGAAAAGAGGAGAGGAGAGAGAGTGAGATGGAGAGAAACAGAGAAAGGGGAGGAAGAAACAGAGTAGAGAAAAAGAAAGAAAAGAAGAAGAAAAAGAAGAAGAAAAAGAGGAAAGAGGAGAGGGGTGGCCGGCTTGGGCGGCGCCGGTCGGGGACGCGGCCCGGGTCGCGGGCGGCGGCGGCCTCTGGCGACGGGTCGGTTGCTCCCCCCATGTTGGGTGCACAGAGAGATGAAGAGAGGTTAGAGAGAGAGGGAGATTAGTGATTGTAATTAGAGAGAGAGTGAGGAGAGAGAGAGGAAAGGGGATTTAGAGAGAGAAAATATGGAAGAGAGAGTGAGAAGGGGGATGTTAAATAAGGGGGAGAGAGAAAAGGCGGTGGCTGGGTTTGATTGAAAGAGGCGGTGGAAGAGGAAGAGTGGAGAAGAAGGAAGAAAGAAAAAGAAAAGAAAGGATTTAAAAATAAAAATAATATTATTTAAGTCGGCCCAAATTCGACTAGCTCCGAACGGTGCCTAAGAATTACAAAAAATAGAAAATATTATCCTGAGACGTAATGAAGACGGTTTGTCGAACTCAATCCGGTTTGAAAATTAAAAATCCCGGAAGCTGTCGCCGATACGGGCGACACCGGTTTGGCCGGATTTTCGATAAATTCAGAAAAATTCCCAAAAATACCCGAACGTAGATAACACGATTCTAAGATGCATGGTGAAAGCGGATTCTCAAAATTCTACCCCGTTTGTGAAATAAAAATCATAAAGCCTATTATCGGTATCGGTCGACACCGACTACGGAGATTTCCAAAATAATCCAGGAAAATTCCAGAAAAATCCTGAAAAATCTCAAATATTAGAAAATAATTTTTGAAACTGAAATCGGCTCAATCGGACTACCAAGGAGGTCAAATCAATTTTGTACGTCGTATCGCATACTGATACGGTGATACGTACACCGGAAGCAGGGGTTACATTTCTCCCCACCTTACAAAAAAATTGCGTCCTCGCAATTTCTATTCAGGTGTGAGAACAATATTTTCAACCCCAAAGCTTAAACGTTATGGGTCCACGACACTTCCGCTGCGCACTCTGCTATTTATAAGGAACTCGAGATGGAGAAGTATGGTAGTGAACGAATCCTAACGGATGGGAAGCAAAACGATGCAAGGAAAATGAGACGGAAATCAGATGTTTTGGTTGACAACTGGAAGGAAGGAAGGAATATAAACGAGTCAAGAAATGAATTGTCACGGTCATGATATTCTTGTACTCGTTGCTGGAATCCCCAAATTCAGTTACAGATCAGTTAATCTGAACCTGATTGTACTGTTGGTACGAGTCCAAGCATTGACCCAGGTGGTTACCCACACCAGGTGTGAACCTAGGCTCTGATACCACTGTGTAACGCCCCGATCCCAAGGATACGGAGACGTTATGGCGACGTACATACGCGAGGTGAAAACAACCTCACGCGTACGTTAAGCCTCAGTACAGTACAGTACCTCCATATAGATCTGAGGTCCAGCATGAAAGCAGTACAAGAATACCTGCAGAAAGAGGTCAGCGATCATAACAGATATGAAAATAAGGATAAATAAGATAACAGAAATAAAGCACTAAAATACCTATGAATAGTCCTGATGCGGAATCTCCCATGTGACTCCAAGGCACTCTCTGAAGCTATGGTAACTCGGATCTCCAATCTGGGCATGCAAACCCAGGGTCGTCAGAAAGCGACCTAGTGAGTGGTAAAATGAAGGAGGCAGTAATATATACATAATAATACAAGCACGATACTATTATATAATACATGATGTGGTACAAGTGATATTATATCATAAGCATATAGGAAGCAGTGGAAATATATAAACATGTCATCTTTTGGTACCATCACTACCTAGCTTGTTATTATCAGATCATGACTCTAATCATATCTAATTTATATAATAAATAATGTTATCTAGCGGTGACGTAAAAGCAGTGAACATGGTAGTGATGTAAATGAACATGCAGGTGGGCATATGCAATATGAACATGCTACTGTGTTGTGTCTAAATAGCAGATAAGCAATGCAAAATAGAATATATGTGATGCAAGGTGTACATGTGCATGAGTAGTATGCCACCATAGGTATCAGGTAGTGTGGCAAGTCTACAGGTAACATGATAGCGGATACAATAACATGAACAGGAACAGTAACAGGTAAGCAAAATCACAGTGAACATGATAGTAGACAAAATAACAGGAACAGTAACAAATTAGTATACATGTATCAGGCAAGTCATGTGATTGACACAATAGTAGAAATCAGTACCACCTGATATTTTAATCAATCTCTTCCAGTGTCCCATACCACTGGCAGTTCATACTGGAGCCCGCACTCCAGTCGAACCCATCCGGACATGGCCTACGGGTACCATTATCCAGACGAGTGAGTGACCAAATAACAAGTGTTCCCAACGTCACTATTGTGTATACTGTTTTATTATGTTAATTGGAAACCCATGATCGAGGAGTTCTTATCGGGTGGATGTATCCCGTGCATACCCGGGATCACGGCCTTAAACGGACCCCTGGCTGCTGAGACCAGGGCCCTCCGCTAAGAGGGGAGCACGAATCAAGTAACGGGAGCTCATGGAGCTAGTGGTAGGCAGCACTACCGTCCCCTGCAGTGGGACTAACAATATGGATCCAGTACATCACCCGATAAGATCTAATCAACCGTCAAGTCTCCCCCATACCCCAGTTAACTTTATGATCTGATATGTCATGTATACAATGGAACAAGAATAAATACAGTACATGATACGGATAACATGATAACTGGACCAGAGCTCTGTTGATAGCATAGAACAATATAACGGGAATCGGGAACAATATATTGGGAACAATATAACGGGAACAATATAACGGGTTCAATAGATGTGGAAGTCCACATATCGCATATCAACAGCTCTCATGTCCAGTAACAGGAATATCCATATCAGAACGGGAGCTAATCATGTAACGAGCATACATGTATGTGCATGTAGCAAACATAGAAACCATGAGCTATGCAACAGAATAAATCAATGTGCCATGTAACAGGAATAAATCCATGATCCATGTAATAGAAATAATCCATGATCCATGTAACAGGAATACCAAGACAATCACTGCATGTATACCGGTGAGTCTAGATAGCAGTGATATAAGAACATGAAGTAACTGTGTATAGCCTAGCCATGTAGCGGTGTCCTGTGTAATAGCATATCCGTGTATCAGTGGTTCAGGCATATGCAGTAATAATGTAATGATTCTCAGTATCAATGTAAGAGTGATGCATGCACAAGGGACCTCATGTAATAACGGTGTCTAATGCATCCCATGCACTAGCATGTCTGTGGGACGGTGATACTAACACCTGATATATCAGTGTCGCGTATCCATGGAACAGTGGTCATGAATATGAACGGATAGTGTCCTGTGTCGTGTCTCAGAGGTTGACATGCAATCACTGGTCGAGTGTAGTGGTGGGTCTGTAACGGTGACTGTGTCATAGTGACAGGATACACGTAGCAGTAACGAAGTGACAATGGCAAGTGATGTGAGACAGGTAACTAAATTACGTGAAATAGATATACTCATCTCTTACGTATATGTTATCGACGTCTCTATCACGAAGTATCGATTAAGTATCATATATCGTGATTTATCCATATTTACGATTTATGAACTAGAACCATCACTCAATCTAACATGAATAAATATAATTTATAAAATGAAAACACTCACAAACTGGCCCTGGGGAGGTAGCTCGCTTTCCCACGATCGCAACGGATCCAAAATCGTCCAAATCGGAGTCCGGATGCTCCCGATATCGCCCGAATACTAAATCATACAAAAAGGGTTATTATGTAAATAAATATTATGTAAATGCAAATACGAAAATATCACAGGAGGTTTTCTGTAAATTTACCTTAGACGGGTTCGGGTCGCCCGCGGGTCGGGTTTGGATCCAATACCCAAACCCACAACTTATCTTAATGGGTTACGGGTCAACGGGGTTTATGGGTTGGGATGATATTCAAACCCAACTCCCTTATGGGTTATTGGGTTCGGATTACACCCGAACCCAATTACTCAACAACAACAATAACAGCAGCAGTAGCGCTGCTGCTGCGCCCCCTTGGCCGGCCACTGGCCGGGCCGGCCAGGCTGTGGGGGAGGCCCGCCGGCGGCGGTCCCGGCCGCCGGCGGTGAGGCCATCGGCCCGGTGAAAAGAGGAGAGGAGAGAGAGTGAGATGGAGAGAAACAGAGAAAGGGGAGGAAGAAACAGAGTAGAGAAAAAGAAAGAAAAGAAGAAGAAAAAGAAGAAGAAAAAGAGGAAAGAGGAGAGGGGCGGCCGGCTTGGGCGGCGCCGGTCGGGGACGCGGCCCGGGGTCGCGGGCGGCGGCGGCGGCGGCGGCCTCTGGCGACGGGTCGGTTGCTCCCCCATGTTGGGTTGCACAGAGAGATGAAGAGAGGTTAGAGAGAGAGAGGGAGATTAGTGATTGTAATTAGAGAGAGAGTGAGGAGAGAGAGGAAAGGGGATTTAGAGAGAGAAAATGGAAGAGAGAGTGAGAAGGGGGATGTTAAATAAGGGGGAGAGAGAAAAGGCGGTGGCTGGGTTTGATTGAAAGAGGCGGTGGAAGAGGAAGAGTGGAGAAGAAGGAAGAAAGAAAAAGAAAAGAAAGGATTTAAAATAAAAATAATATTATTTAAGTCGGCTCAAATTCGACTAGCTCCGAACGGTGCCTAAGAATTACAAAAAATAGAAAATATTATCCTGAGACGTAATATGAAGACGGTTTGTCGAAACTCAATCCGGTTTGCAAATTAAAAATCCCGGAAGCTGTCGCCGATACGGGCGACACCGGTTTGGCCGGATTTCGATAAATTCAGAAAAATCCCCAAAAATACCCGAATGTAGATAACACGATTCTAAGATGCATGGTGAAAGCAGATTCTCAAAATTCTACCCTGTTTGTGAAATAAAAATCATAAAGCCTATTATCGGTATCGGTCGACACCGACTACGGAGATTTCCAAAATAATCCAGGAAACCACAGAAAAATCCTGAAAAATCTCAAATATTAAAAATATTTTTTAAACTGAAATCGGCTCAATCGGACTACCAAGGAGGTCAAATCAATTTTGTACGTCGTATCGCATACCGATACGGTGATACGTACACCGGGAAGCAGGGGGTTACACTTAGATACTCTATTGTCACGCCTTGCTAAACAAAATGTAGTAGTGCGGGGACGATATGAGAGTCGGTGATGCATATACATAAGGAGAATACCCCACGTTATACGCTAAGGGCCTGTTTGGTTAAGGGTGGAAGTAAGGAAGTGAGGAAATGAGGAAGTGGTAATAGTTCCCTTTGGAAATTGGGAATTGGTTAGTAAGTTTTTCAGTATTTGGATGTTGTTGGGAAGTGTGGTTTGAAAAATATTTTGTCTTTTCTGGTCTTTGGATGGTAATGTAGAAGTGGAAGAGGAAAAATTGACCACAAAGTTGACCGCAAACTAATATTAAAATAAAATTAATTAAGAAAAATAAAAAATAGACTGTAAGTAGAATGCAAGTGAGATTTACATGATAAAAAAATTAACTGTTTTGTGCTACAACTTATTACAAATGAGATTTACATGACCACAAAATTAACTGTAGCACTTTGGAAGTGAGGAAATGGTTGTGTAAAAGAGAAAAGAGAAAAGGAAAAGGGATTTTCTTATTTTCCTTTTCCGGTGTTTGGATAGATAGGGAAGTGAGCAATTATACTTCCCCATTTTCTTACTTCCGCCCACTTCCTTGCAACCAAACAAGCCCTAAGTGTAACGGTCTCAGTTTCTAATATCCTCAATTAATATAACAACTCTTATTAATCAACAGATTATCCTGATCATATTCTAATTTTTGAAAATTTCAGCAGCATCTCCTGTATATATTGCTTTGCCCTGATATACAAAACTGTATACATATACAATTTCGGACATATTAGCTTACTTATCATTAAAAAAAAATTATGTCGCCAGGCTTCAACCAGCATATAATATCATCTCACAGATATCAGTTACATGTATACTCATTCATAATTTCATTTTGACATCGCTTACTTACATAGATAAACAATCTAGCTATCCTATATCATCAATTATATCATAAGTACCCACTAGAGAGACAATTCAATTATCAAGTCCTGTAATGCAAACTAAAAACAAGTATCCAACTAACTACAACTGACAAGGTGTTATTTTCACATATATACATGATATCTATCAAACTAGTATTAATATTTATGAATACTGATACATGTAAAGTTTACAAAATGAATTTGCAGTCTAAAACTAAAATAATGCATCTCTAAAATATAATGTTTTGCAACTCTATCAAGCATGTGCCTCAGCACAACTAAGAAGTATAGAACTGGGAAGGGGTGAGCTCGACAGCTTAATAAGTAGAGTCGAAAGAAAACTAAAGAATGGTATACATATACAATAAGAGGCATGATTTTCTTCAAACAACAAAGGTCAGTATGGACGTATAAGAGAATATAGAATCAACAACAAATCACATATAAAAATTAAAACAAATGTCTCTATGGTCTTCAGAGTCGGTGTGACGCTTTAGACAAAATTCTCTTTAACTTTCTTGAATTTGTATTATGTATTTTACAGGGTTTATGTGTTGTAGAGAATAATTTTCTTGTTAACTTAGTTTATTAATGAATTCACCTTATATATACACAACACGTATCACATACGTATATCATATACCACACATAGTGGTACACCAATCACAAAAACTAAATCATAAACGTGGTTTATCTATCCAGATATACATATATCAAAAATGTAATTGTATATCATATAATCATATGGCACTTCACATCATTCACATATCACACTTGGTGAGATATATATCATATATTATAAACATGCATATCCAAATCACAAGTAAAAATATTAGATTCTCCGTCTTTCCCTTCCTATCGGCTCCTGCGCGCCCTATCCTATGCCTATTGCACGTATCAATAGGGTCTTATGTTATTTGAAATTGATGGTTGGATATATGTTTTGTGTTTATATGGGTCCTGTACATACTCGTGATCATGGTCTACTTACCTGGTGCTGAACAAGGTTGTACCACTAGGTACTCAGTAACAATAGCAAAATAAACAAGACGGGATATCAATCATCTCTGAAAACCTGCAATGTAACCCTCTTTCAGCTGCGTAACATTTTCTAACTCCACCCAAAATACCGATATCGTCTCCTCTATCAATTTTCTCATCCCAGTATAAGTCTAATATTCATGTCACTTAAATCACTGAGTTAAATCAATGTCCTTGTAATCTAACACTTTATCAAGTGATGAGGGACTCTAGAGGTGCCACCATGAATTTAGAGGTGACTCACACAAATTCAAGATGTGGCCCCCATGGATTTTAGAGGTAGCTCTCACGAATTCAAAATGTATCCCCCATCACATATAGTGTGGCGTGACACTTTACTCCGTATAGCACTTAGTTCCATGTGACATTTTGCTCAATGTAACACTTATTTTTATGTTGCACTTAGTTTTACACATTTTCTGACAAGTGCTAGCTCATTGACAGTATGAACATATAATAATATTTTCAGTAATTTTAGTAACATGAATGAAACTATTAATATGGCATGTTATGATTATGCTAAGGATAAATAAAACAAGTGAAGATGACCATCAGGGAATGTGGAGGAATTAATAATGTAACGCCCCGATTCTAAAGATACGGAGACGTTATGGCGACGTACATACGCGAGGTGAAAACACGCTCACAGCGTACGTTAAGCCTCAGTACAGTACATAACCCTCCATATAGACATGGGTCCCAGCATGAAATAAGTACAAGAATACCTGCAGAAATAGGTCAGCGATCATAACAGATATGAAAAATAGGGACAAATAAGATAACAGAAATAAAGCACTAAAATACCTATGAATAGGCCAGATGAGGAATCTCCTATGTCACGCCAAGGCACTCTCTGCTACTCCGAGAACTCGGATCTCCAATCTGGGCATGCAAACCCAGGGTCGTCAGAAAGCGACCTAGTGAGTGGTAAAATGAAGGAGGCAGTAATATATACATAATAATACAAGCACGATACTAATATATAATACATGATGTGGTACAAGTGATATTATATCATGAGCATATAGGAAGCAGTGGAAATATATAAACATGTCATCTTTGGTACCATCACTACCTAGCTGGTTATCATCAGGTCATGACTAATCATATCTAGTTTATATCATAAATAATGTTATCTAGTGGTGACGTAAAAGTAGTGAAACATGATAGTGATGTAAATGAACATGCAGGTGGGCATATGCAATATGAACATGCTACTGTGTTGTGTCTAAATAGCATATAAGCAATGCAAAACAGAATATATGTGATGCAAGGTGTACATGTGCATGAGTAGTATGCCACCATAGGTATCAGGTAGTGTAGCAAAGTCTACAGGTAACATGATAGCGGATACAATAACATGAACAGGAACAGTAACAAGTAAGCAAGAACAGTAACAAGATGGTATACATGTATCAGGCAAGTCATGTCAAAGTCATGTACAACAATAGCATACATGTATTAGGCCAGTCATGTGATTGATACAACAGTAGAAATCAGTACCACCCGTATTTTAATCAATCTCTTCCAGTGTCCATACCACTGGCAGTTCATACTGGAGCCCGCACTCCAGTCGAACTCATCCGGACATGGCCTACGGGTACCATTATCCAAACGAGAGAGTGACCAAATAACAAGTGTTCCCGACGTCCACTATTGTGTATACTGTTTATTATGTTAATTGGAAACCCATGGTCGAGGAGTTCTTATCGGGTAGGTGTATCCCGTGCATACCCGGGATCACGGCCTTAAACGGACCCCTGGCTGCTGAGACCAGAGCCCTCCGCTAAGAGGGGAGCACGAATCAAGTAACGGGAGCTCATGGAGCTAGTGGTAGGTAGCACTACCGTCCCCTGCAGTGGGACTAACAATATGGATCCAGTACATCACCCGATAAGATCTAATCAACCGTCAAGTCTCCCCCATACCCAAGTTATCATTATTCTCTGACATGTCCAGTCTACAATGTGACAAGAACAACTACTGTACATGATACGGGTAACATGCTAACTGGACCAGAGCTCTATTGATAGCGTAGAACAATATAACGGGAATCAGGAACAATATAACGGGATCAATATAACGGGAAACATGAACAATAGATGTGGAAGTCCACATATAGCATATCAACAGCTCTCATGTCCAGTATCGGGAATATCCATATCATTGTAACAGGAATCAATCATATAACATAAATACGGGAACATGGAATCATAATACCTGTAATATGAACGGGAATCATATGACAAGAATAGAGAAATCATACATGCATTGGTAACAGGCTATGGAAACATGACATATATGTGTAACAGTGATATGTAGACATGACATAATATGAAATGCAGTAGTCCGTGCATTGGTCTATCTGTGTACTAGTGGAAGATATATGTGTAGCAAGAATCCGTGTCATATCTATATGTGATAGTGGTAATAATAGTGGCGACAGTGTTTTAATATTGTCTACAGCTTACTTTACCGGTATCATGTTTTATTTATATAAATCAACCAAGTTCAATAATATGCTAAAAAGATAATTTATAAAACAAAAACACTCACTAACTAGCTACATGACTGTAGCTCTCGTTGCCACGATCGCAACGGATCCGAATCGTCCCAATCGGAGTCCGGATGCTCCAGATACTGCCCTGATACCAAAATCGATATAAAAAGGTTAGATATGCAATAACAGAAATTATTCAGGGGGCTAAATGTAATTTTACAGGGGCCTAAAGTAAATTATAATTTACAAGGGTTAAAAGGCAATTATACCTTTAACGGGTCGGATCTGGTGTAAATGGGTCGGGTTTGGGTTGAACCCGAACCCGAACCCATTTGGGTTCTCTTCTCTACGAAGCCAGCAGCAGCCATGTGGCTGCTGCTGCCGTCGCCCAGGCGCGGCGCCGCCCGCGCCTGCCGCCCGGGCGCGCGCACCTGACCGGCGCCGGTGCCTGCCGGCGCCGGCGTTGCTCCGGCGCCCCAGGCCGGGGCTCCAATGCGAGAGGGCAGGAAAGGAAGAGAGCGGGCCGGTGCCCCCGCCGCCGCCCGCCGCCGACGCGGCCCTGACCGGCTTGGCCTCCTTGCCGGCGCCGCTCCGGCGCCACTCCGGCGCCGGCTGCCCCCACCGCGAAAGAGAGAGGAAAGGGTGGCGCTACCCCACCACTTCACTCGCACCACACCGGCCAGCGCGCACCGCCGGCGCCTGGCCGACCTCCGCGCCGCCGGCGGTCGGCCTCCGGCGTGCCGCAGGCCTGGCCGGCCTCCGGTATGCCGCCTGTAATCACCAGAGAGAGAGAGAGTTTAGTACAGTGGGAGAGAGAATAGGAGAGAGAGAGAGGAGGGATGTTATAAGAAGAGAGAGAGAGGAGAGGCGGTGGGTTCAGTCAAAGGCGGTGGAGGGTGGAATGCGCTGGAAGAATGAAGAAGGGAAGAGAAGAAAAGAAAAGAAAAGAAAAAGGAAATTAAAAATTAATATTTATTATTATTAATGTGGCCCGATATTTGACCAGCTCCGAACGGTACCCAAAAATTACAGAAAATAGAGAAATTATTCTGAGACGTAACATGAAGACGGTTTGTCGAAACTCAATTCGGTTTGCAAATTAAAAATCCCGGAAGTTGTCGCCGATACGGGTGACACCGATTTTGCCCGGATTTCAATAAATTCTGAAAAATCTCCAAAAATACCCCAACGTAGAGAACATGATTCTAAGGCCCACGGTGAAAGCGGATTCTCAAAATTCTACTCCATTTGTGAAATAAAAATCGGAAGGCCGGGTTATCGGTATCGGTCGACACCGACAACGGAGATTTTCCAAATAATCCAAAATTTCCAAAAATCCTGAAAAATCTCAAATATTAGAAAATGATTTTTGAAACTGAAATCAACTCAATCGGACTACTGTGGAGGTCAAATCAATTTTTGTACGTCGTATCGCGTACCGATACGGTAATACGTACACCGGGATCAGGGGGTTACAAATAATGTCAGGTACATCACATTCAAGATATATTAATCACAGTAAATCAATAGTGAGACTCCCTTTAAGGCTCCTACAATAAACCAACAGTGGCACACAGTGTCAATTCCATGATACATCAATCATACTAAATCAAAGAAATCGAGATCAATACATTACTAAATAGTGGAACATCCTCAACAACACGGAACTTAGATTTTCTCTCTGCGTCTAGTACTCAACATCAATAAGGGCTCATCAATGTTCTGACGAAACTAATCAGTGAATGAATCTGAAAATCCTTGCTATCAATAACCCAAAATCAGCCTCACAATATACGTCAAAATTAACGGTAAGATGTTCACATATACAATTAAGATTCGACCATTGTCAGACCCATCTAAAAACTAATCAAGATCTCATTCATATGCACAAGAATACAATAATAACAAACCACTTAACATTTACCATTGACGTCAACGTATCGTTCCTCGAACTTGTAGGATGATCCATACCCTCCAAAAAACTGACTAACTTGTTAAATCTTTTTGCTATAAATTTCTCACTATTCTTTTTATAGCAATTTCAAAAAGATTTCATCTTGTAAATAGGAAAACTAAATAAGTAATAGAGAAATAACATGTGCTTGAATATTAGCCAAGAAGAATCTTGTGATCATCAACGCATTAGCCATTTTATAATTAGCAATAATCAACATAATTTTCAGATGTGAGACCAGATCCTAAACCAAGCTTTGAAATCATCAAGGACTCAAAATGGACTCAGGTAAAAATTATCAAGACTCTCAAAGGAACTATAAGCACTATCAAGAACCAAGCATTATCAAGAATCATAAAATATTCTAAATATTTCAAATAACCATAATGACTCTAAATATTCTAAATAACCATCTAAAAATATTGTCTACAAAGAAACATATTTAAACAATCATTAATTCATTAATCATTAAACAACTATCGTGCAAGATCTAAGTTAGCACAAATTTTCAGACATTTCTAAACTCTAGCTCTTAACTCATCAAGAACTCGAATACCCAAAGTTACAAAAATCTACAACTAGACACTTCATGTTCCATATTTAAATATTTTAGAAGCAATCTATGTAAATCATAATGTATTTAAGAATAAAGCACTAACTTTGCTGCTGACCACGGACTACAACTTGACGTCCCGATCTGACTCATCCCCTGGCACTTGTGATCACCGACCTCAACATCGGCGGCACACACAACCCTTTTCTTCATCATTGAAGGCGGACGATGGCGAGCTTCTCCGCGGAGGGTGGAGTCGAAGATGCAGATGAGGGGGGATAGAGAGAGAAAGAGGGTGATGGCGATTGGTAGCAAGGAGAAGAGGGTGAGGGGAAGGAAGGGCAAGCGGCGGTGGCCTGCAAGGTAGCCGAGAAGGGAGTTGGTTGCGACAGGAAAGAGAGGTTGCTGGCGGTTGACAGCAGAGTAGAAGGGGAGAGAAAGGTGGCGGTGCTGGGATTGTGGCACGATGGAAAAAGAGAAGCAGTGAAAGAGATGAAGAAGGTAAGGTGAGAGATTGGCATGGAAGTCTGTGACGCAGGAGAGAGGTCGGCGTTGCAGCAGGCGAGGTTAAAGAAAGAGAAGCAACATGGGAGGAAAAAGATGGAGATGATGGCGGCGACCGCTAGGAAGAAAGGTAGGGGAGCAACGCGGCTGTGACGCCCGATCCCGCGGTGTAGAGATGTCAGTGTGACGTATATACGCAGGGTGAAAATACCCTCACATATATACGCTAAGCATCAATACGGGTAGGAATCAGAGTGCGAAAGTACGATGATAATATACATTCTAATAAAATAGTACAATTTTGAAGTTATCACAAGATGTGACATAATATTACAAGCATATTACATCACCAAGGGGCACAAAATATGAATTACATGAGATATACAAGTATAAACAAACAAAGAATGCCCCCCAAGTTACAAAAAAGAAACTCGAAAGCCGAGCAAGGGGCTTGAAAGAAAAGGACCCCGGATGATCAACCGCTAATCTACTACACTACGCTGCGCAACTTTGATCAATAGAAAGTCCACCACGGTCCAAACTTCAGGACCTGAGCATGCAGGTCCAGGTCCACAAGTGGTAAGATGATGCCAAATGGCATGCATAGACAAGCACACATGTGTTGATAAATCCGAATCGAAAGCATGTATTGAAAATCGTGTCGTGAGCATAGACACACCGAACAGGTAATGAGGCTTCAAGTAAAGTAAATGTGGCAAAACCAGTTGTACAAGCACAAATTACGTATCCGTGAGATTAGTACGTTAAAGGAATAATCCAAATAAGAAAACTCTCATATATATACTATATACCTTGCGTAACCATCGCCTGAGTTCATACAACCCGAATTGTCTCCTAGACTAAGAAAATAACATAAAATCGATAAAACTAGTAAATTGAATATGAGCAAAATCATTTGTACAAGCTCAGATCACGACTTCATGAGACCAATACATCAAAGGAATAATCCAAAAAGAAAAACCTCATATATAACATATACCTCACGTCACCATAGCCTAAGTTCATACAACTCGATTGTAAAATAACACGATGAATCATTAATTAGTATTTTATTATTAGTATTACTCATCTTACTCATATGTCTGGGTATGTGTACTAGCGTCCCAGTACATATACATCCACATCTGAGTAAGTCAAGATTGTTATTAGAAACTGATGAGGAAATCAATGAATTATGTTTATAGTGGGTCACGTGCATGCCTGGGACCAAAACCCAGAGTGTTCTGTCACTAGTGTTCGGATCGGCCGTGAGGCCCAGGAAGGGGAAGGGTCTTATTATATGCCCATTTAAGAATATAACAGGAGATAGGGTTACAACACACCCCTCAGAACACCTGAAGGCCCTCAGGTAGAACTGAAAGTTTTAGTTGCATAACAATATAATACCACTATAAACATAACCACCATTAAAGTTCATCAGTTTTCCCTGACCCGGTATAAGATATCTTTTTATTACTAATTATTTAATAATTATCAATTTACGAGAAGAGCAGGAGCATGGTACATGAGTACCATGAGTAACATGATTTATTAGGATGTTAATTATTTATTCCTGTAAGGTGATAATTATGAGTCCTGTGTCAGCATAGCAGATGTCAGGTGATAACATACAGGTGTCAGGGGATAACATACATGTGTTAAGTAATAACTTGCAGGTGTTAATTACAACATGCAGGTGTCAGGTATCAAGTGGAATATGGGCAATAGTACAATACAAGATATCGGTACGAATACTGAAAAGAATACAATTTTTGAAAAACAGTATAAGATTTCAAACTCTAACAACCATCAAGAAAAGAATAATAAATAATTTATTAATTATTTCAAATGCAGACAGTTCCGTATGCATCAGCTGTTGGGAGCTTGATGTATGCAAGCACATGTACCAGGCAGATATCAGCTTTACTGTTGGGATGTTGGAAGATACCAAAGCAATCCAGGAATGGAGCACTGGAAGTTGGCTAAGAAGATTATGAGGTATCTTCAAGGACAAAGGACTATATGCTCACATACAGGAGATCAGATCAGTTGGAGGTGATCGGCTATTCAGACTCAGATTTTGGTGGTTGCCCAGATAGCAGGAAGTCTACCTCAGGATTTATTTTCTTGCTAGCAGGTGGGGCAATCTCGTGAAGAGTGTGAAGCAGTCCATTATTGCTTCATCCACGATGGAGGCTGAGTTCATACCTTGTTTGAGGCCACAAATCATGCATTATGGCTAAGGAATTTCATCTCAGCACTTGGTGTAGTTGACTCTATTGCCAAGCCGCTGACGATATATTGTGACAATACAGCAGCCGTATTTTTCTCTAAGAATGGTAAGTACTCTAATGGTTCTAGACACATAGAACTTAAGTACTTGGTGGTTAGAGAAAGAGTTGAGAAACAAAAGGTGTCAATTGTAAGTTTAAGTACCACTTTAATGGTTGCTGATCCAATGACAAAGGATTGCCTCCAAAGACATTCAAGGAACATGTTGTAAGAATGGGTCTTTTGGGCAATCTGTAAATGTGTATTTTGGTACTTATGTAATTGACTTATTGTACAAATAAAAGTTTTGTTTCTGTGTTTCCTGTTATCCAATTATGTGTGCACATATTATGTTTGGATGTATGTTAAACAGGAATGTCTTTACAAGACAATTACAGGGGTCATTTTGGTTATGGACTCAATTAGTAAGGGTTATCAATGTTTGTGTACATAGAAGGGAGTATGACGTGGATGTTGTATAATCGCTATGACTCGCATTGGTAGTCCAAACTAATTGCAGTATTACGGTATTTCATATTTGGGCTTATCAGTTATTGTTTGTTTTTTTTTAAAAAATTCGTGATCACGTGTAACATCCCGAAATTTTATTAATTATTTCTTTCCTAAAAGATATTTTAATTCTTTGCCAGGGGATAATGCCAGATAATTGGAACTGATAAATTAATGTTCGGTGTACTTTAATCATGAATTAAGTGTTGCAATGCAAACTTTAATTTATATATCTGTAATTAAATTTTCCGGTTAATCAAGTGAGAAATTGGTGGTAATAAAATTATCACAAGTATGTGATAATGTAAATATATCATGTTTTATGTAAGGGATAACCATGTATATGCAAGGTGTCATATATTTTAAATACTTGAAATAAGAATACATGGCATATACTTACCCCCACCAACCATACCCCATGATTTAATTAAAATACTTGGTATTTAGAATTTTTATTTAAAAAAAGGGGGGGTTAGGTGTGCATGGAGAAATGAGGTGTAGGGTTAGGATCATTTTGATCCTAGCCTTGGCCAAGTGGCAAGAATTGAGGGGAGTTTGTATTGCAAAGTCCAGGTTGCTAGGGGCCTTTTTGCATATTGGTCATCTCTTACGTGAGAATCTGAGAGAGAAGTTTTCTCCTCTCTGTAAAAAATTCTGACTCTCAAAACCAAACCCTAGAATCCTTCCCCACTCTCTCTCTCTCTCTCTCTCTCTCTCTCTCCTCTCACGCACCCCGGCCGAAGCCAAGGGAGGGCGGCAGCAGCCGCGCGCCACCAGCACGCACCGCGCGCTGGTGCCGCGCGCAACACGCGCGGGGGGCGGCGCTCCGCCGCACGCCGCGGCGGCTCAGGCCGCAGGTCGGCCTGATTCGAGGGGGGGTCTCTTGTTGACTGAAAGAAGAAGGTAATTTTAGCTTTGGGGTAGTTTAATTTCAATTTTGGGGGATCTTTGAAGGTGAAATCAAAGCCCTAAATTCTGATTTTAGTTCCTAAAAACCCCCAATTTTCAGAGGCAAAGATTTGTGAAGGTAAAGTTATACTACACTAATCCTTCTCATGTTTAATTTATTTCATAACTAAAAATGGCCTTTGTTCTTGCTAGGGTTTGAGGGAAGGGGGAAAATGGAATTTCTCATAGAAAAAGGTCATTTTTTAAAGGTGAATTCACCCTAGATCTGAATTTTAAGGTGAGTTCATCTAGACTTGATAAACTCTGATTTAAATTTTAGAAGAAATTAGCATATAAATAGTGGTAACCTTCCATGATATTGGTGAATTTAGCACTAAAAGATATATTGTTGATCTCTTGAATAGGATCATGGTTGGGTTCATGTAGAAGCTAAAAGAATTTCGAAGAACTCTCCGAATGAAGGTGAGAACTTGTTGAGTAAAATTTTAATTGAAATGAATATTGTGGGCAAGAATATTATTAGTATGTGGCTATGTGATAATGCTTTACTAATAAGATTTGAGGTTGGGTATTGGACTACATGACAAATATTAGTTAGAAAACATTTCATTGTATTAGAAATCGTGCAATAGCCATGATAATAGTATTGGTATATTATCTAGAATAAAGGGCTAGTAATAAGTATGGTAAAATAAGTCTCTTTTAAAAAAACATTGTAACCCACTTGATATTCATTTAAGAGTTAAATTATGTGATGTTGTTTGCTACTATTAAATAGGGGGATTAGCATGTCGGTGCCCGAGGTGATTATTCGGAAAGGAAACACGAGGCGATACTCGGTACGAACCTCTTGTG